>JAQZBX010008088.1:0-48860 GCA_029593785.1 Cabassous unicinctus | reverse complement strand
TTTTGGGTTTAAAATGACAAATAAAATTAGTCAGAGAGTTTATTTTAACACAGTTCTATAAGTTAGAGTTATCCTTTTTCTTCAAAGTTGCTATCACCATTACTGATACAATAGTTCATATTGACATCTATGTTCTTTGATATCTCAGGTATAACATAAATTTTCCCTTGCCTTTTAATTATCTCTGATATCTTCTCTTCCACTTCATCATGGAATTTTGATAGAATTATTATGTACATTTGCATCCTACCTTACCAAACGTATTAGCCCTTAGAACGAGTCATTTAAGTAATAAAACAATCAGTAAAATATACACATACATACATACTTGTTCAATGTGAGATGATCACCAACTGACTATCTGATCTATAATCTATCCTTGATCATTCACTTATGTATCTCACCTATGCTATGGTGTAACACAGCACACAAATCTTGGTCTTTACCCTAAATTCATGCAGTTTAGCCTGTTTTTTTTAGAAGAAAATATCACAGTTATATCTAATTGGCAAATGCATCTTTTGTCTATGGGCCAAACACTAAAACTCAGAATTGCATAGCCATACCTATCAGTCACAGATAGAGCTGCATCACTCGTGCCTACTAACAGAAGCTCATGTCAATCATAGCAGAAAGAAGAGCGAGCAGGAGTCCCTGCAGGTATCCTAGCATTTCATCAGCCCTTTGCATGTATGGCCACTGAGACACAGTGGGTCCATGCTGATACTTCAGGTTTTTCCTGGCAGCTTCTGCAGCTAACTGAGAACTTTGCCATGGCCTCTTTTCCTGCTGGTCCCATGATCAAGAATAGCTCAGCCTACCTGCCTCTCATCCTCTGCCTGACTGGAGCTCAACTGAATGCCAATTGGTTACCTACATCAGCTTTTTCTCTCCTTTACTACTACCATTTTCAGGACAATATACCATGCCAAGATCGAAGCTTCTCTGTGAGGCTTGCAGACTACAAGGCTATCACTGGAGGGAAGTAGAAAATAATTCTCTTCTGAGTCTTCAAGACTTTTTCAATATTTCCTTTAATTTTAACTCACAAGCAGGAATCCAGGATATACATGTGAACTCTTGCCTTACTTTTTCCTCTTCCCTGTCATCATTTCTACTTCCTTCTGGAAAGAATAGCCCTAATACCACAAATTTCTTTGCAGGGCTTAATTTAGCCACTACAAGTTATGTGCCATCAGGGCCTCTCAGGGTCCTTATGTCTAAGTACCAGAAAGCCAGAAGAGGAGTCACCACCAGAGGGGAGGTACTGGGCCCTGACCAGCAGGATGAAGTAGGGTTGTTTCCACACCATGGGGGTAGGGCAAGTACATGTGGAGCTCAGGTGATCTCTTGTGTACCTCCTGGCAATCCCTTGTCCTGTTCTAACTGTGAAAGGAGAATTTCAGCAATCCCAAACCGAGGAAAGGTATGACTAAGTGTCAGGAAAGGTGTGTGTCACACTACCAGGTAAGCCCTCAAGACCTGCTCTGTTGCTGAGGGCAAGGGGAATATAGAATAGATAGCGAAGGTGGGAGAGGATGAGTTCCAGTCCTGACCCTGAAATCAACCGCAGTGGTGAGGCCGCAGTTCATCCCACTAAGCTCATTCTAGTGGGTTTTGCCTCAGAAAGAAGAAGCCACTGGAGTTATGCAGGAATGGTTCTTTGAAATTGTATAAAGTACATATGTGTATCATAACAGGAGTGGTTATGAGAATTACCACATTTTCATCAATTTGGTAATTGTTCAAATTTGTGCATAGGCCAAGCTTCCCTGTGCGGTTCCCAGATAATGATAAAGCACAGAAGGGATACTAAGGCAGGACTATTACTGGGAAATCTGGAATCCTGAGACAGACTGCTTCCATCTAACCTTTTCTCCCCTTCTCCTTCACTTCTGATCAGACTTGTATCACCGTCTGAAAGCTCTCCCAGTCCTTTCTGGCTCCATCCTGGTTTCCTTTCACACACACATATCCTCTCTTATAACCTTTGCACATTTAATCCTGTCTTGGCATCTGCTTCTTGGGTCCTAGATTATCAAACTCAGCCAATTCAGTATTCCCAGTATCTGATTTCTGGGAGACTCTTCTTTGGACATTGTCTTTTCTGGGCTTTCTTTAAGATGGGATTTTACTAGGTTTCTTCTGGGCATTATGTATCTTTAGCAGACTACTTTATGTTTGTGTTTATTTGGAGTACAAGAACTGCCTTATGGTTTTAACCATTAATGATGTGGGCTGTTTTTTGATGATGTAGATTTATTCAACATTTAGTAGATTTATGATCTACTTGTTTTAGATCCATACTTTTAGATATATTTGTGTTAAGGAAATTATTTTTCAATCTCATTTTAAAAATTCAGTAACAAGTGAATTATTAGAAAAATGAAAGTAAAAGAAACACAAAATATTGGATATTGTGGTGATGTCAAATTGTTGTGAAAATTTCTAAATACTCTCAATTTATGTACTTATCACTGAGCAAGCAGATAACAAACAATTCAGGAACCTACACCCATCTGTGACCAATATCTGTAGAAACAGTCTTTTAAACCAGAGTGAGAGACTTTCCTAGAAATGGATTTTTGATTCTTGGAATTCCTAAAAAGGAATTTATCTACCTTCAAATCTATCTATCTTCAAATATATATCATCCTGAGTTAAAGGTTTTGAAATTATACCTTTGACAACCCCCAGATTGTCTTCCTGGAACAATTTAATAATGAGTACCTTTGCCCTGTCTTTCAATACAAAGAAGGCTACATGGGCCAACTTGGGAGAAACCAGGGTGATCGTCTTGATTTATATCTTATCATTTTTCCCTTTTCTCACTTCCCTGTGTATCTGGGTATTTTTATATTGGGTTAGAATGTTTTTAATCATATAGAATGTCAGGTTATCAAATTTACATTTTGGATTGGAGTCTGGAAAACACACATTCAAAAAAAAACCCACAGCATATATCCTCTATTTTCTGTCTTCAAAGGTTCCTTACATATGGTGACATATTGAATGCCCCACAAAATACCTAATGTACTATTAATATTTTTTTTAACTAAACCCACGACTGCTACACTATCAGTAAATAAGAGACAAATACCAGGTCATAGTTCAAACAGCAATTTCCTAACTCCCAGCTAAAGAATTTACATCTCTTTATCTTGGAGAGGTGAGGTCCTCACTGCCTGTTGCCCTATTTTCTCCATTCAGTCCATTCTATTGTCTGGTGCTTGTAATATCAATAGATTCTGATAGCAAATTACTTGTCAATTTAAAAGATTTCCTCTTTCACTAACTAACAAAGAAATCAAAGTGTTCCAAAGATAAGGAGCTATAGTCTTACTTATCCTAAAGTCCTGAAAAAGAGCAGTATGCCCGTTGATCAAGCAGTTTAATAATGTAATCAAAGTACTCAGGTATTTCTGGATCTCAGTGTGCCGTCTACAATGATGGAAGAGTGCTAAGGCTCTTTAATCTCTTGGCTGTAAGATGGCTGCCAATAGTAAGTGAAAGTAAGTGCTTCCCTTTTTAAGAAAGAGGAAAGAGAGCAAGAGAGCCCACAAGTGCAAGTGCCTGCAGGACGGCAGGAAAGAAATTGAAATTTCCATATATCAGTCTTTGAAAATTGAGAACACTTATCACAAAACTTCTAGCAAATTTCAAATTAAAACTTTAAGGTTATATTTGACCAGAATTTGATCATCTTCAAGAACCAAACACTGGCAGTCACATTAATATAATGTTTAAAGTGTAGGGTGAAGTGACTTTTAGCATTCAACAAAATGTCCACTATAGTATTTTATCCCTAGAGTTCTTGGATTATAAACTTAATTTGATTCAATTTTTTAAATTTAAATAAATTAAAATATAAAATTGTAAATTTTTAAAACCAAAATCTAAGCACTGTTCCCAAATGCCAATTTTTGTATTGATGCTTATGTATTTCATTCTGAACAAAATTGCCTGTACAATATAATATCAGCTATCACATTGATAGTTGAATTGCACTGGAGGTTCTTGCTTTTATCATTTTATTGAAAAAATTGATTTTGTGTTGTATTTGTTGTGCTTTCAATATAATTGAATATCTTCATAATAAGCTTTTTCTTTCATAATGAGAATGCATTCTATCATTCTTCAAGCATGAAATTAATTCAAATGATTGTCATAATCATAACCTTTGATGTCATTGCTATATATCAAGAAGAGTAAAATGGATATTTAACATTGCATTCAGTTTTCTAAGTCAATCAATACAGGAAAAAGGAAATTGAGG
Source organism: Cabassous unicinctus (assembly GCA_029593785.1). Lineage (NCBI taxonomy): Eukaryota > Metazoa > Chordata > Mammalia > Cingulata > Chlamyphoridae > Cabassous > Cabassous unicinctus. Next base: position 44,584 of record JAQZBX010008088.1, on the reverse strand, counting down.
ACATAAGAAAATCTTAACAGTATACTTATTATCTCATTATCCCAGAAATATGCATATAAAAATTGGGATCTTAAAGTTAGATTAAAACTCAATTTATAATTTTAATAATTCTTTGCTACATTAAAAAATAGCATGTGACAGGCTTGATTATTTTTAGCTTGATTTTTGTTGTTGTCATAGGATAAATGTAAACCTATGGCTTGAATCGTAGAGGAAATATACCTTCACCATTATTAGTTGTGTGCCTTCTTCTATAAAGTCAAGTTAAGATGCTTTCACCAGGCAGTAGAAAATCAAGTAAAGATCCAAGCCCGGTTAGTACTGCACTGAAAGGAAAAACAGTAATCTCTTTAGCCTACTCCATGTTCTGATTATTATCCTGACAGTCTAATCCTTTGTGATCATAAATAATCTCCAAAGATTATTCATGATCACCAAAAAACTGTTTTCATTAGGTTTGGCTTATTTATTTTCATAGGTTCAGCAAGAGTGTTAATTACCATATTGGCTTTTTTGAACATATATTATTGAACAAACTAAGGTCAAGGAATTAACTTCTGTTTGGAAATTTTCATATGGAATCTTGGATTAGACTTTTAAGAGCTTCTGCAATTATCACGTCTATCCTGATACTAGGCAAACAAGCTGAAGACATGCTCTCCATCAGATTTCGCCTGCCGTTCCTATATATGTGGGTGAAGTTCTTATTTTTTGAGGATTCAAAAATCGACTAAGGTCTCTGTTGTTCATACGGCTTTACCGGTGAAGCTGAATCCCAGCAAGCCAGACACCAAGCCAGTTTTCTTGAGAGGGCTTTGTAGGCATTGGATTGACATTCCAAGTCAAATTGTGTTCCTCAGAGTGTCCTTTTCAGAATTAATTAAATAAAATTCATTCTCAAATATGGCACCCCAGGTAGAAAGAGAAAAAAAAATCAATTTGGGTTTACTCTGGCATCCAGGGAAAGACATGAGTGGAATTAAGCAGTTCATGTTATACACTTCTCTGGAAACATATTTTATTGACTCTTTCAGGTAAGTCCACATTGGTTATTTTGGGATAACTCCCAAAAGTACTTAAGCATGATTTTCAAAAATGCAAAAGTTTGACTCTAATGAAAAAAAAAATGAATACATGTCAAAGATTGCATTAATGTCCTTAAAATCATTTTTCCTTTTTGCAACCTCTTCTTTGAAGACACTCAATTTGATGTTTCTTATCCTCCATAAGGGATTTCAATCATTCTCCATGGAAGGGAGGAAAAAACATCTGCCTTGAGCTCCTTTTTTATCTTGCAAAGGTAACTATTTCAGACATTGTTTAGGTACCCATGGAGGCATTCCAATCTCTCATTTTGCAGACTCTGAAAAGGAAAATATGGGCTCTGGTCCATTGTTTATACTGTAACACTGTTTTCATGTCCAAGGATGCTGAAAGTAAATACTTTGTAATGGTTCAGCTTTAAGCAAAGGGAATTTATTAGTTTACAGTTTTGAGGCTAAGAAATTGCCCATATCAAGGCATCATCAAGGCTATACTTTCCAAAGACAGTTACTGGCCATCCTTGGCTCCTCTGTCACAGGACAAGGAACATGGTGGTACCTGCTGGTCTCTCCCTTCTCTTCCTGGTTCCATTGCTTTCAGTTTCTTGATTCCATAACTTTCTCTCTCTATTTATTCTTTCCATTTATAAAAGTTTTCAGTAATAGGATTAAGACCTATCCTGATTCACACCTTAATTGAGTAGTCACATCAAAAGCTCCTACTTACAATGAGTTTACATCCACAGGAATGGATTAGATTTAATAATGTGTTTTTCCCAGATACATACAGCTCAAACCACCACAACTAGTTTAGTCTCCCTCCTAATAAAAGCTTTATCAATTTCCACATTAATTATTTAAGAAGCAAATACACATTGCAAGTAGGAAAATTTATTTCCTTTTATTTATTTTTCTAGAGATAAATCATTCTAGCTTCATGAAAAGAAAGCATATTCCTCCTGTTATTAAACTCTTGGTGCTGTTTCTACAACCTCCTATCACTAGCATTCTTATGCTAAGGCACATTTTACTCCTTCCATGACCAGGCTTCCATTAAAGTTGTCACTTTTACAGTGCAAAATTCTGTCTAAGGCATACACTGTAGGTGATACCAGCTCTAGTCAATTTTTTTTTCTTATACCTCAAACTGGTCCCTGGGCAATCATTGTTAAGCCAATTTAGAGGAAAATAACGTGTCTTCAGTAATAGTGGAGTTATAAAATGTCTCAATTTCCTTAAGTTTATACAGTTAGTTAGTACACTGAACATTCTGCATGATAAGGAGAAAAATCTCACAGGACTTTATGGTTAGAAAGAACAAGAAATGTGAAAATTCTCTGCCAAATAGTCCATGTCCTGTATCATTTGTCAATGAATTATCCTTTGAGGTTTCATTTTAGGTTGCATTCTTCCCATTAGTTTCATTCTTCATCCTCAGAGAAAAAAATTGGAGAGACAGAGTGTTCTTTGAGAATTCATATACCCTTAGCATATCTCTTGAACATAGGAGCATGAAAAAAAAAGTCAAGGATTTCATTTGAATGAGAATGATTTATCTACTGAGTGCTGAAAGACATGAATACATTATGGGTATCTTTTGCATTTAACTTTTATTTCTTTCTTAGCAAGTAGATAGTTTCAGAGAATGCTTAAAAACAATTTTAAAATGACATGATGAAGCATTTATTTCTCTCAGGGGCAAACACTTTCATATGAATTATATTGAGCTGTACATAGAGTTTTAGACTACTTTAGACTACTAAATAGTTAAAAATTTATCCTAATCGTATACTTACTTTCACATTTCCAAAGTTTATTGTATTGGCTACGTTCATGCATTAATGTATTTCAATATATATGATTGATGATTTTTCATGTTAAATTTGTATTTACTATAGTTGTAATGTTAACATGGGCAGAAAATCAGGAATGAATTTTTAAAGGTGAACTTTCTTTAGCTAATAACCACATATCATCAGAGAAGTTAAATCCAAGCTATTATTTTATGTATTGATTTTATGCTTGTAGAATTTTACAGTTTCTGTATTAATATATAGAAATTACTTTGTGTGTATGCTATATAATTTTAAATGAACAAACAACTTTCTCATATATGTGATAAAAAGATTATTTGTCGGGAAGCGGGTGTGGCTCAATCGATAGAGCTCCCGTTTACCATATGGGAGGCCCCAGGTTCGCTTCCCGGGGCCTCCTTGTGAGGGCAGGCCTGCCGGCCCACGCGGCATGGTGGGCTGATGCAGCAGGACCTCACAGAATGGAGGAGATAAGCAGACACGGAAAAAGCACACAGCGAATGGACACAGCAAACACAAGCAGCAAGGGGGGCATAAATAAATAAATAAATAAATCTTTAAAAAAAAAAGATTATTTGGCTTCGTTTTTGTTGTGGTTGTAGGGAAATGCAATATTTAGCATAGCATTTTAAAACCATGTATCTTTAGTGTGTTAGATATTCCTGAGGCTGGAGCTTCAGCAGTTTAATAATCCCCTCATCTATGTTGAGGAAATGCATTCTAAATTCTTTAGGATAAAATAATATAATAATTAGAAAATAGTAAAGTGACAGGGCTCCTCTTTCCTCTAATCTAAAGTTCCTGATTGAAAGAATCAAGAGGAGCAAAGTTTCTTCCGATTTCTATTTTCCTTATAATTAGCACAGTATTTGCAATATAAAAACTAGATCATTTGTGATGTGATGGATTTTGGGAAAAATGTATTATATTCTAGCTGAGTTTTAGAACAGAAAGACTATAAATTTATGTATCAGTGATGTCATTTATAATTCAATAAAATGTGTATAGAAAATGTAGCTGGGCATTCTAGACAGATGAGCATATGGGCACTCAGTTAAGTGACTGAATCAGTTGATTGACTAAGTGACTTTAAAGAATGAATAAAATTCTCACACTTTATTGTGGTCAAAAAGTAGTCCAGGAGATTCTCCTTGGATTTAGTTGTAGCTTTAGCAGCTTCAAGTTTTCCCACATATTTGTCCTATATTCAGCAATATCTGTACATTCCATGAAGGCAAGGGCTCCATATATTTTGGTTCACTACTATGAATTTTACATAATTCTTCCACTTCATTTTTCCTTCAATATTTCTTTCCAATTGTAATAGAGGCCCTATCACATTGTAGTTTATAAAATTTCTTAATTGTTTTTCATTTCAGAGTAATGAAATACAATTCTTTAAAGCACAAATAATTTTTATTATCACCTGTGTTTTTACACTGCCTAGTCTTATGCCATTTAATACATACTCAGTACATCTTTGCTTAATGGATAGTGGACGGTGTTTACAACTACAACACCCACTCTGCTTGACAAGCAGCATTGGTCATGGGTTTGGCTTAAAAATCAAACATATGGGATGCAATATACTTCATGTACACCAAATTTACTTATCTTGAAGAATAGATAACATTAGACAAAATCATAGTATGAATGTCCACAGAATAATAGAGATCACATGACTCCAGGCACAGATTTCAATACCCCAGTTACCCTGCTCTGGGAACATGGGTGGTCACAAGGGATGATACTGAGTGGGCACAGACCACCTCGTATCAGGGAGGCCCTCAGGATATCTTCTAGTTTGATATTTTGATTATTATATAAACCCCTCAAGAGTCCATGCCCAGTGCTCATTATACAGTATAACTATATCTGAGCAATACTGATAATTAATCATTCAATAAAGGATCTCAATAAGAGGCAGGGTTATTTGTTCTGGTACATAGAAAACAGGTCTAAATTTCCATTTATCTTGGATCTAGGTGTACAAAACTATACATTCCTTCTTTCAGTGTTGCAAAGAGGATTCTACTTAAGATCACATCTACAACATACCCTAAGCTTAGAGAAAAAACAACAGAATTCAATGATAGCCCTTTTTTTCAATCCATTAAATTATCTGGAAAACTACTGACCATTAATTTTTAAATGCAACCATTTAAATGGACACCTTTGTCTGTTTTTAAATTTATTTTTTCAATATAATCATCTTATATTAGTTCTTATAAAGTATTTTTTAAAACTCTGATATTAAAATACTACCAAAGTTTATAAACAGATTAAAATTATTAAGCCCCACTGGGATTCATGTAGAAAAAGTATGTAGATCATATTTATAGATATCTTAGATACACTACTATTATAGTTACTAGTTAATAAATTCTTATTTGTACAAGGTGGTGGGATTGGAGATCCTGTTTCAGTATTGTTAGAAATGAATGTGGATGAATGTTTTAATTGTAAGCATAGCAAGTGGCTAAAATATCTTTGTCTCATTTATTTTGAATAAGCAATAAATCAATCTCAATTTCACTAGCAGAGAGGATCACATAATAATCCTTTTGTAAGTTAAATAAAGACAATTACACTAAAAAGTGCTAAGGATTGACTGAAGGAAAAGAAAAACTACTCATGTACATATCTATGTTTCCATATATTTTATATATGAAAAATGTTTTTAAAGTTATACATGTATATAATGGTTTTCATGATTCTGATTACTACATGCATAGTACAAACACATTTCAAAGTCCAAACACTAATTACTAAAAGCCTGTGATAAAAGGGTATTAACTTGGATCCAAATTACATAATTCTTTAAGTATTTATGTAGTACATAACAAATAATTAAGGATAAGACAAGTGAGTCTGACTAAATCATCATAGTCAAAGTTATGAGATTAATAATTTCTTCCATTCTATTGATTTTGAATGTGTTATGTCTTACAGAAAAACGTTTTTTAAAATCTTATTAGTAAACATTGTTATCATGATAACAAAAAAAAAATAGCTTCACAATCACATAAAAAACCTTAATACTACTAATTGTGCCAGTATCCAACACTTTACTATTTAAAATTTAACAGTGGAGTTGGCGGTCTACAACCTACTTCTTCAGGCACCATTGATAGTTGACCTTCTGTTAGATTTTCCTAGTGGGGGAATCAGAGGTCATACCCTAGGATTCTGTAGCAAAACCAGGTTTTTCTGCAGAAAAGTCTTCTCCTTTTAAATAAAAGAAATATTGTGGCCTGCTAACAGAACCTGAGATTAAACTGGTGATGAGACCCCCAAGTCACACATGACCTAAGTTTCCAATCATAAAATAAAGGATTCACAAATTTGTGAAGTTCAGCTTGTGCAACATTGCATCATCATTTGGGAATGATATATGCAAAAGCTGAATCTGCAGATCTCAAATTCTTAAATTAAATTAATATGTGGCTCAGACTCCAAAGGCACCTACTTCAACTATTTTTCTCTGTCAGTCTCCATCCACAGCTATTGACTCACTGAAATTTCTTAAGGACTAGTTCACCAAATACGAACAAAAATGAGGGGAGAGGGGCAGATAGTCTTTGCAATATTCTCACCAGACAGAAGTACACTGCTGAAGAATTACAGTCCTATGGAGAATTTACCCCAAAGATAATAAGAAGGAAAATTTCAAGAGACAAAGGGTCAAGGAGTTTATCTGGTTGTCAACTGTGCCTCAGAGGTGATATAAACAGATGAACAGGTTGATACTGATTCATGACCAGTGTCAAACTGTTTTATAGGATAATCAGAAAGAGTAAGAGTATTTAAAAGGAAATCAGGAAGGAAAAATATAGATGTACCTTAAGTAATGGCACAGAATGTAAGGATATTTGTGTCTAATATGAATGTTCTCTGCAGGCAATCATTACAGAGGATAATATAGATATTTTGTTAAGACTCCCATTTTAACTGCTATTTGAGCTGTGATCTCTTTATTGGAACAAATTAACAGAAGAAGACACTGAATATTCAGCTACTGATGTGGAGATCTGGAAAATGTTTGTTTGTTTTCCTATTAATCAGTTTGCAAGGACGACCAGAAGCAGGTTGCTTTTCAATTGCCAGAACATTAGTCCACCTTCACCGTCTTAAACCAAAGTTCTGCCAACACTCTGACGTTCTTTCATAATATATTACTCATGGACCTTTATTTTTTTTTTCACCATCTCGTAGAACATAATGCCGGTTCGCTACACTACATTGTTGGCATGCTAATAGGACCTAGGAAGCTGGGTGTAGCAAGTATCCTAGATGCCTTTATCAGACACTTGCCTAGCCAGAGAAGCATCTTTATCCTGATGCAAAGGAAAACATTCGCTTCTTATTTCAGATCAAAGTCAATATAGGAAATTGGTTGCCAGAGATGCTGTAGGTCAGCAAAAGTGAAAGGAGTCTGGAGAGCAAAAAGGAAGGAAGAAAAGAAAATCTTCCTGGCCCTGGTTCCTACGGTCATTGTTGCTTTCTGTAGTGGAGGAATGGTGGGTTTATTCCGGACCCCAGGAATCCCATCACAGGCAGTATAATTTCAGTGGTTCTAGTACCTTTTAGGCATACTGAATTAAGTGCAACATCATCTTTGCCTGCAGGGCCCGTGTCAACTCAAGTGCTCTAGCCCGGGGACAGTAGCGCCTTCTGATCACTGGGTAGTCCCTTTTTCCTGTCTGTTCCTCTAGCAGGCTTGCTTCCCTACTGCCCTATGGATATTTCCAATAATTTTACAACAAGTTGCTATTGCCATCCCCTCTAATTAAAACTCCTAGACTGCTTTCTTTTTTTTTTTTCCTGCTCAGAATCTGGCTGAAACACTAATAATTAAATTACTGAACCACTAGTGACATGTAATTTAATTGGGAGCTTATTCACTACTGACCACACTTTCTGCCCTTTTACTGCTTTGAAAATACACCGATATGACATGAGAAGCGTCTTTAAGCTGAACTCCTCTTCCCTGGGCTCACTGAGCTCAGCAGGATATCCATGACTCAATATTACTTCTTATGATTTGTTGTGGTAACTATATGAAAAATCTAGGTTGAAGGTATTTGGAAATATAAATATGTTGCAGCTGATTAGAAATTAGTAGCGTCCCCCAGAAACCTTTGTTGTAAAAGGTAAGTTGAGCTTTCAGTAAGTATTCTGCTATTAATTTATTAGCTTCACAAACATTCTTTTTTACTGAGATTATTGGCCAGATTAATAGTCCACTTTAACACTGATTCAGAAATATTCACCCTTTTCAATTTTATCCTTTCTAGAAGCATAATTTTAAATTTTAGACCAAAGGGAATGAAAACTTTATTTAAACAAGCCCTGAACTAGAAATGCAATAAGCAATAAATCAAACATATAGGTTTCTTTCTATGAAAGCAAGGGTAATATAGGCAGTGTTTACCCTGACAAAAGAGAAGAGGAGACACTGGTACTATAAACACAGTGGTAACCTTTAATTTATTTTTTTTTTAAAGACTAAGGGGTAAATGATCTAGCTCTCTTCATCATAGGTTTATTTTATATATTTTTTATATACACACTTTCTTATCTTTGAGATTCTAACACGTGATGGTAAAAAGAGATGAGATGGAAATGATTCCAGAAGAGCAGATGTTCTTGATTTAGAATCATTCATTTGAAAATGTTGAAATGTCATGTTTTTTAAGCTTTTGATTATATTTTATTGTCATTTGATTTCCTAAGTACACAGACCATGTCAGGGCAAAATTCATGTGCCCATTAGACTTCATCTCTACAAGGAGGAAATTGTGTTTGAATTTGGAATATTCTTTAAAAGAATTGTTCCTCCAAACCTGCACATGCCCTATCAGGGTAATTCATGGAAACAGGTGCATAGATGGGATGGTAGGGAAGGATAAATGATAATCAAATCATTTTGCACTTCCTCCTAATCACACAACCAGCTTATATCTCCTAGCAGATAGGTGTGGCCAGAGGATTAGCTAATAAGATGGGGACAGAAATTATATGAACCACTTCTAACCCTAGCCCAAAAATATCTCCCATGCACAATTCTCTATATATTTTCATGTTGCAGAGACCTTCTTCAGAGCAATGAGATAGATATAACATGGGTCCTTGAATCAGCTCCTCCCAAACAGGGCCAACCAATTTTTAAAAAAATTATTTAATAGCTTGTGTATGCTGAGTAAACTTCTTCTATATGAAGCCACTGAAAAGTTTTACTGTAAGCTACTAATATCACTCTAAACAAAACAAAAAGGGACTAGACTACTAATGTTCAACCCTTTCAAAGAAAAAAATTGTAGTTAAAAGGTGCAGTGAATGCTTGGCCATTTTAAAGGTCAATATTCTTAATTAAAACGTTTAGAGTAACTAAAGGCCTATTGTACAAAGTAACCTGCAGTTACTCTGGGTCACAAATTTACATCATGAAAGATGATAAGTAAGCCAAAACAGATTTCTTGGCTGATTACTTGGCCTTGTAAAGCTACCATCTTGCATCTCAAAATTGGTTTTCTTGTTCTCAACTGATTTTCCCCTATCTAACAACAGTCAAGAAATAATGAAAATTCAATTTTTATTCAACTTATGACCGAGCAAAAACTTGCTGATATTGTTTAAAAAATCAATTTAAACAGTATATGAAAGTGATCAAATATTAAGAAAATAGTTCAAAAGAGACTTTATGAAATCCTTACTATAAGGACTCAACTTTTATTTATTTTAAATTCTAATTTAATTATTTTAAATTCTGTGTCTTATGTTTTTGTTCAAGAATTTTTAAATTTATTAAGATATTAGGACTAATGTACTTCATAATATTAACAGGTCTTTTAATGACACTACAAAAAGTTATCATGTTTTAAAGGGTTTCTCAATGATATAATGCTTTAAAAATTGATTTTGTCCTAGTGCTTTGTTGAATCACAATGCACAAAAGTACTGAAAACATTTTATGATACATGGCCCTTCACATACCTTTTGATTATGCTTGGTAGGAGCTCAAGGATACAAACAACATATTTGATGTAATCATGTAGCTTCTAAGAGCAAAACAGCATATTTGACCTTATTTTGTGAAGTATGATACTTATTTGTTGTAATATCTTAGAGTTAACTGAATTTGATTCCATTGAGTAGAGTATTTTTATTTAATTTAATATTTTGCTTTTAACGTTAATAAAAAAAAAACACATTTAAACATAAGATAACTCCACTGAGAAAGAAAAACTCAAATGACTTCAAATACAAGGAAGAGACCACTGGGAAATTTTTTCATAGAGGCCATGCACCATTTATCTATTCACTTTGACTCGGTCAGAAATTTCAAGGTTTATTTTGAACAGATGCTGAAAGACTTTTTATTAAATAAAGTACTCAGAAATCAGTTCCCCGTGACATGTCAAAAGAATTTGACTTTCAATAACGCTTAGCATTTCAGTTTATCTCAGAATGTTAAAAAGACAATGTTGAATCAAGGCTGCAAAAGAACCACATTAAACTTGAGGTGAGAATCCCAACAAATAAAGCAATATTTTGCTAAGGGAAAAGTCACCGAATAGGATGCGGGACAGGTACTTTACTTGAGCTACATGGACAGGAGGCCACCAGAGAAATCATTTTGATTATATGGTTTGAATTATTTAAACAAAATTATTACATTGATAGGCAGAGAGTTTGTTTAACGAAATTCAATAGGGTTTCATGAGTTTTGCTATCACATTCATATTTTCTTAAACCTGCTATTGAATTATCGAAGATATCACTAGATACAAAGGAGAACTAGGAAAAAGAATAAAAATCATATTTAGAATTCAAGGAAAAGGTGATTTTTGATTAACTTATTTTTTATGGTTGAGATAAAATAATTATACTAGAAGAAGTTAAAATAGTAGCACCCTTCTCAAAGCTGAGAGCTCATCAAAAACTGTCAAATTACTGTACCCAAATATAAATTCATGGGTAGATCTCTTGAATATGCTTAACCTAGCCAAATTAGTATAAGCAAAAGAAATATGTCCATTATTATTTGAGCTATGGTATAAGCAGAGTCAGTATAAAGAAGAATGGGAAGTATAAGCAGTTGTTTCTGAAAGTATACCATTGTCAATTTTAAATGCAGTCTGAATTTTAAAACTACTTTAAAAGAGAAAAGAGAGACACACTGTATCTTTTCAATGAGAAATATGTTTAAGGAAGAGGAAGCACAGGTGAATATACTCTACCTCACTTTTTATAAAGATATGGGCAAAATAATCTCTCAAGCCTTTTTGCCATAAGTCAATTATTAAAGTCATTTTTTTAATATCAGGGAAGCAGTTACTAAGAAAAATTATGATTTGAGTATAATGAAGTATCCCATTTTTCTATTCGAAGGAAATTAATATGGAATATGTTTGTTATTTAAAAAAAAACAAAACATTTCAATAACCCTGCTTAGGCTCAAAAATTTTTATATGTAATACATACAGAAAATTGTTATCACATGCATACATGTGTTTGTCATGATCTAACCATAAAGTTTAGTATATTCCGAGAAGCTTTGTCAATGATAAAAATGTTTGGGAGAATGAATCAAAGAATCAATCATGCTGTGTTTAAAGTGCCATTCTGGAAAATCCACTCATAACCCTTTACAGTAATTCTGATACAATCTAAAAACAATGTAAGATAATTTGGTTAAACAATAAAGGAGTGGGCCAGTTCTATGGAATGACTATTACTTAGAGTATCCAATAGCAAAACCCTCAGGGGTTACCAGGAAATGTTCTGGTTTTTGTTCTGTTTCTGTCCAGACAGAATTACTGTTAGTACTTTCTAACAGTTTTGTTTTCTGCCATCTTTTATTAGAGTTGTTTTTAAACATATCTGAACTTAAGTAATGAGACCAAATACTAAAGAAATAATTCTCTCTGATAATGTTCAAACTAATACAACTGGTATCTTGGATTATAAAAGGAAGTTAGAAAATATGTTCCCCTGGGCTGCCTGAAATTCAGAATAGTAAATTTTTGGCTTAAGGAGGTTGTGCAATGAAGAAAGTTAATTATTTATTATTTTAAAAGTTTTCTTTATGGAAAATTTTTAATATATTCAAAAGTAGAGGGAAAATATAATTACCCTGATTCACCCAGATCCCAGCTTCAATAAATGCCAATTTTATTTCACTTAAAACCCACCTGAATATTTTGTATCAAATACCAGTTAGTATTATTATTATGCTATGAACAATAACTCTTTTTTATTATATGTCTAGATAGTGTTTACATTTTACTTATTTTAGATTCAGATTTCAAATATGGTCTGTTGCATTGCATTAATTCATAGTTTACAATTATATCTCTTTTTATTCCTAGCTATGTTTGGTTGAAGAGAAGTTTTATTGATCCTGCATTTTTAGATGTCTCCCAGGACGATATATCTCCCTCCCCATATACACACTGCATAAGCAGATATCACCAGCTCAATTTAGAATCACCTTGATAAAGAGACACTGTCACTGAGAGAAAGGAATTTCTCCTAGGAGCAACTCAGTGGGTTAGGCATCACTAACCCTATGTACTATTTTACATATCTGAAAATAAACAGTAGAAAATAGCTGTCATCTCCAACTTGATGAAATTCTGTTACCTGGACATAAATTTCAGAAATGTGTCCTTGATTCTGGGAGCAATCATTCAGTACCAGTGGAGTTGGCAGTCATGAAAATGGCATGATTTGAGGTATTTTATGGAGATTTCCCCACTACCAGTAAATATTTCCCTATCAATACAAAATGCAAGAAGGGGGAACATTCAGAGCAATAATGGGAACTTAAACTGCTGTGGTCTATATTGTGGTCTGTATTGTAAAGGATAATATGGCAGTAAGACCAAAAAGCATTTCATTAAGCCTTTTGGGCCACCAATAGATTTAGAAAGGTGTAGAAAGTTTTTTTTCTTAATCTTTCATAATTTAACAGTAAATTTAGAAAATTGGTTTTGTTCTAATTTAGTAGCAGCCTGTTAGTAAAGAAATTTTCGTGGCCTTTTATTTCCTGTTTATTTTTGTTAAATTTAAACCAACGTGATAAAGTAGAAAGATTATTACAACAAATACTGATGCATACTGATAATAAAAAATTGCTATTTTATGAAAAGTTAAAATTTTAATCCAACTATGTATTAGTTATAATCCTCATTATTAATCATCCTTATTATCTCCACTTTAGAGATCATTTAACTAGCTAAAAATTAGAAAGCTAGTAAATTACTGGCCCAGAATTGAACCCAGTTTTGCTTCACAATCCATGTACTTAGTAACCATTAATCTACGTCTCCTTTTTGCATTATTTGTACTATGTTTTAACATAGGAAAAGAAACAAAGCATGACAAAAAAGTTAGTGAACTTTAAACCGCACTCTCAACTTCATTCAACATCAACCTTTCCCTAAGACCCTGTTAGAGGTTCTAAAAGGAACCTCTAATAGGAATTTGATATTTAGACTTCAAGTCAATTTTAATTCAGTTAGATCCATATATATCTGCATGAATATGAGACTATGTAATATTGTCTTTTTATAATGTATTTTAATTGACATAAAATTTAAGCTCTATTCATTGCTTTGTAGCTTTCTTTTAAAGAATGATATTGTTTCTTTTATCTATGCATCTGCTAATTAATTTTGTTTAACTGGCATAGAGTGTTCCAACCATTGACTATAACAAAACAAAGGCAATGTTTTTTGTCTCCTCATTTTCACTACTTCAAAGAATGCTGCACTAGTCACCCTATCATATATCTCCTGTATATGTGTGGGAAAGTTACTCTTGGTGGCTACATATTTGTGAAGTGTTGTTTCTGAAAAGTAGAATACACACTTTTCTAATTTAATTAAGCTTTAAAATTTTTTTCTCCTATATGTCTTTTAGTTGTGGTAGGCAGAATTCTAAAATAGTTCCCATGAATCACACGCCCTCTGGTATGGAGGCTTTTATATAAACCCCCTCTGACTGAATGAGGCAGAGAAAAGTGATGGCATTTTGTAGATGTAATTAGGGTGCCAAATCAGTTGACTTGTAAATTTCTCAAAATGGAGATAATCCCAGCTGGGTATGAAAATTTAATCATTTTGGCTCTTTAGGTGAGAGACACTAAAGGTGAAAGACATGAAACAGCAGAGACTTCCAATTGCTAACTTTGAAGAAGCAAGGAACCATGGATTCTGTAGCGACAAAGAAGTAAATTCTGCCAAACGCCTTCCCCTAGTTGAGCCCCCAGGTGAAAATGCAGACTAGCTTACACCTTGATTTCAGTCTTGTGAGAGACTGAGCAGAGGACCCATCCAAGCCCAGCTAGGACTCTTGAATCACAGAAATTATGAGATAATAAATGCCTGTGGATTTAAGCCACTAAGTTTGTGGTAATTGGCTACATAGCCAATTGCTGCCTTGGTTTCCTAGGGATGCTGAAACAAGATACCACAGACAAGTGGCTCAAAACAAGAGAAATGTATTGTCGCACAATTCCAGAGGTTGAAAGTCTGAAATCAAGGTATCAGCAGGGCTGTGTGAAGTGGTGCGACTGCTCCCTTTGAAACCTGTAGGGGAGAATCTTTCCATGCATCTTCTAACCCCTCATGTTTCCTAACAACCCTTGGCACTCCTCCAATCTCTTCCTCAATCTTCACATGGCCTTCTCCCCTCATGTGTGTGTGTGTGTTCTCCACTATTTATAAGGATACCAGTCACATTGGATAAGGGCCCACCCTATCCCAATATGGTCTCATATTAACTAATTCCATGTGTAAAAACTCTTTTTCCAAATAAGATTCTGCAGGTTAGGATTTCAACATACATTTTTGAGGGACAAAAATCCCACAAATTCTGGTATGGATGATCCAGACCAGAAGAATCTGAATACTCAATGTGTACTCCCTCATTTTTCATTAATATTATAGAATGACCTCAGAGAAAACCTTGGGTCCCAGAAATATTCTCCTCCTCATCTCCATTGTGTAGCAGAAACACAACTTCCCCTTGGCAATTGGAATAAATAACTCCAGTCAGAACTGCTATCTCCTTCTTTGTCTAATGGTTCAGTGGAATAAGAAGGACACAATGACCATGTTGATGCCTCAACTTCTAATTCAGTGTAACCATTGTGGAATCTTTTGATGGGTGCATTTTCCTCATATGAATTAAGGCTTCTAAACAATTGAAGCCCAGAGTTGCAGAAAGGAGAAGAAAAAATTCTTCAAGGGGATTTTAAGTGTAATAGTAAGATAAGCCACACTCAATTCCACCACTTGATTCTTGAATGCAAGCACTCTTGTTATACCATATAAGATTAGAAACATGCATCCAGAATACAGCACTTCAACATTACAGGCTGTTAAAATTGTAACTGACACCATAACTGAATCTTCAGTAGGTCATTCTAACATACTATTAGACCAGTTGCTTCTACATGATAGAGTATATAATGAAACCAATGATGTCCATCAGTATGAGAGTGGTGTTGCACATCTTTTACTAGGAAATACATATTCCTTGAGAAACAATGTTTTGCTTGGTTCCATGACTCTGAGCAAGGCGTTACATAAGTCTACAGATGTTGGTGCAGTGGTAACAGAACAATTTAAGCTAGAAAAGAAAATTCATATCCAGAATAAGGGTCCACTTAAGTAAGGGCAGATAATTTCTTCTTCAAAGAATGGATCCAAAGTCATTAATCTACTAGCATTGTTATTTATTTACTATTCTCCCAGGGGAAGGATGCTATATCCTCAAGAAATGGTCTCAATTTTGGTAGTTTTGCCCATCATCAATAATATTTGCTGGATCAGCCTTGGTGAAGAAAGGTCTACATTATTGAGCCCATAAATAGCCTCCATCCATAGCATCCTGGCCATTTTGGAAATGGGCACATTTTGCAAATGAAGAGAATGACTGGTATCCACAGATTATTAAGAGCTGACTCTGCAGAGGATATTCTTTGGTAAACATTCAAATATCATCTAAATATCTTCACATTTTGTCTCATTCTGAGGTGTCTATCCACATACCTCTTTTGTGGACCTCCTATCACCAATCTTCTGGTCATGTTCTTGACAAGGTTCTAACCATTCTACCAAATTTTGATTACTGATGTTGCATAATTGCAAATATGTGGCATTTCAGTTAAAGCAAGACATTTTTTTTTCAGTTCAAACTCATTTCCCTTTCATTAAGTTCCAAGTTATCATGACATGGTTTGGTATTTAATAAAGGGAAACTTGTTTGAATAAGGTAATATGTTATCATTAATATTTCCAGGTGTCAGTTTAAAATCAAGTAGCAATACCAGTAAATACTTGGGAAGACCATCCATGGGAGTTTACACTTTTTCAAGGCCCAGTTCCTCTGGAGTGGAGATTCCCCATTCATTTAAAGTTGGTCTAAGTTCCTGGATGACATAGGGGTAGATTTCCTTATGAGGTCTTGGTTTGTTCTGATGGCAAAGAGAATATTCACATTTAGCACTCTGAAAAGCTGTCAGTTAACAATCTCTAGGATGTGTACTACACTAACAAAGTCATTTAACCATTTGCATGTCCGCAAAGTAGCATCAATGCCTTTGGGTTCTGGAACCAGATCATAGCCAACAAGCGTGTTCATTCCTTTATGCAGTTCCCAGGTATCAATATCTGGCTTGTTGAAGTATGTCACCCAGCAAGCATCAAACTTCTCATCTGTGTCAAAGTAACACACAAAGTTCTGCACAAGTGGATGTTTTCTTTCACCATTGTGTTTTAGGAACACTTTCAATATATGCTAATGCTGTAGCAAGCCTTTCCATTGATGTCAGCATGTTAATCAAAACATTCTTAAAGAAACTTGATTTTTAATTCCTCAATCAGTGCATGGGTCCATTGCTGTAGAATGAAGTAAAGGAGATAATGCAGCAGAGTTAGATGTAGTAGGAGTCTGAGCTATATGCTTCTGCAATTTATTTTTTCTCTTGAAGACCTGTTCAAGCCTGATCATTTGTATGCCATTCCCACTTGATGTTGGGTTACACTTGTGCATTCACAAGTTTATAACATGTTGGATCAGATAGAATCCAATTTATAATCAGAAGCTTACTTGATTCTGTGATCAATTATTCATTTTCTACTATATTCCAGTAGGAACACAAGAACTGTTTCTCATACATAGAGAAAGAGAACGTGGCTTTTCTCTAAAACCCTAGAAGTCTGTTCAATGATTCTCCTATTAAGGCTTTCAAGCAGCTCTATACAACACTGTATTTGTCAAAGATACCTAGATTATATTTTTTTGTGCTGGATCATGAAACAAAAATAGCACAATAGCTTGATACTGCTGCACCACCTTCTCTTGCTCTGAGCCCTATTTAAAATAATAACTTTACATAAAGAATTGTTCCTCTTTTTCAGTAGCATTCAGCGCAAGATGTAGCAAGTTGTATTTCATTTTGGATGGTCTGTTCTGTCCTGGGCAAGGCCATTGGATTCCTCCAAAATTTCACCAAAGTCACAATTCCACAAAGTTAAATACTTCATCTTCCATTATCTGACATGCACGTGCCTCATGGATTTGCTACTTTTGCTCATCAGGTACAATCAGCATGAACACTGTGATTGTCTGTGGATTGCAATTAAGATCTTGTACTTGATCAGTGGTATCAAATAATAGTCCTTGTCTAGCACTGATTTCCAACCTGGGCAATGAGTTAAATACATAAACTTATTTCATCACAGACAAAGTCTACAGACTGCATATTAAATAATACTACATGTTTATGGATGACAATAGGCAAGTTGTTATGGCCCAAAGAAAGACCATGAAATTGTACTGTTGTTCCAGACATATGAGAGCAAACCACTTCTGGTGATCCATGTAAACTGGTATATAAAAAAGGACACTTGACAGATCAATAACTGCAAACCAAGTGCCAGGTAAGATTTGCTCCAAGTAGGATAACGTACATGGAAAAACAGTTGCAATTCTAGTTGTCATCTGGTTCTTATTATTAAAATATGCAATTTATAGTTAGCAGTCTTTGCACAAGAAAAACAGCCAGATTAAATTAGTTTATAATAGGAATCCTCATCTTTGCATCTTTTAAATCTTCAATTGCAGCACTAATTTCGGCAATTTCCCTAAGGTGTGCTATTCATTTGTTTCATTTCCTGGCTAAAAAAAAAAGTAAGTACAACACTCTTCACACCATAATAGCTATGATAAACATTGAATTTATTATGCACATCTATATATGTTTCAGAGTGAAAGAGGTGCTATTAATAATTAGACCTGGAAAGTAGGTGTGAACTGTGTTTGGCCAGAATGTATGGTAACTCTAAAAATGGCTCTGGATCCATAGTTCCAGAAACCAATACTGGCATTCTGCCAGCCATACATTGTGCTTATTCCAATTATGTATTTAATGATTGATCAAATAATTGACAAGGCCAGTCTGCAAGCCCACTATATCCACTATGAGATGACCTCATGTCAAGCTCCATTTATCTTTTGACTACCATAGGTATAGTGGTGCCTTTTGTCCTCAGGAAATAGGATTATAACTTAGTGTCTATTAGTTCTCAAAAGGCCTGAATATATTCCTTCTGCCAGAACCCACTCACCTTTGTAAATAGACTCAGTTCCTTTTGGGATATCCTTGGGAATGTAATTACAGTTTGTATTTTGTTAATGTTACATGGAAACTTGGCCTATCATTGAATCAAGGCACTACCAAGCTTAAACTGGCTAAGGTCCAGATATTTGTTGAGAGGCTATTACTCTCTATTTTGAAATTTTAAATATGGCTTCTTTCAGTTTGAAGATATTTTCTAACATATGTATCAGGTAATATTTTAGTAAATTGGCATCATAATTTAATGATAGTAACCTATAAATTATTAGCCACTGCACAGATGTTGCAGATCAAAGTATTTTGATTACTACGTCATCCTTCATATTGTATTTATTGTTTTTATACTTACTATATCTCAGACTATTAAGTTCTAATTGTTGGTCTCTGTTTCTCTGGATGTCATACTCCTCACGGAAATAATGTCACCTTCTCACTGATGTCATCACCCAACATCATTTATGGTTACACACAAGCCACAAGTTAATGAAGATGCTGTTGCTCCCGTAATTAATGCATCTTAAGTTTTAATGAATTGAGTTCACTTTGACCTGTTTGGAGAATATATTAAGGAGGGTGTGCAAATTGCACAAAATAGCTACATTCCAGCATTCATATTTCCAGAATCCTTTGTATTTTTTCTTCTTCATTATTCTAGAATATTTCTAGTATCTCAACCTAATTGAATATAAGCCAGCAGAATGTAAGATGAAGTTTCAGCCAGTGTACCAAACTGTATAAGTCATCTTCAACTAAGCAAGCTAGATTATTAAATCCAAAATCACTTTTAAATGTAGCCAGATCAATACATTTAATACACTCTAATATTGTATATCACATTTTAATGTTTAGTACATTCATACTAACATTCTTAGGATCCATTCATGCCGTATTCCCCAGGTTTCTACTGATATGAATTAATCAAGCGCTCTATCTTAGTTAGCCAAGACTGCTATAAGAAAATACCACAAATTGGTTGGCTTAAACAGCAGGGATTTTAATGGCTCACAATTTGGAGGCTAGAAGTCCAAAATCAAGTTATCAGCAGGCCATGCTTTCTCTGAGGTCTGTTGCATTCTGGTGTTGGTGAGGGCTATCAATCTATGCCTTTGTCACATGGCCTTCTTCATCTTTCTGTCCCCTCTTGTCCAAATATCCTTTACTTTTAAGGACTCATGTCCTTTGGATTAAGGCCTACCCTGATTCGGTTTGGCCTCATCTTAACAGAATCTTCAAAGATCTTATTTACACATGAGTCTTCACCCCTAGAACAGATGTTAGGACTTAACCATGTCTTTGTGGGGGGTCACAATTCAAACTACTTTTTGATCCAATTATTTCGTCGAATAAGATTTATCTGTTGGGTCAGAACTTTGAGCTTGTCTCTTGGACCATGCTAGAATCTGACTTTAGTTGTATGTCTTTCAGAAACAAGAAAACGTGCAGGCATATTTATAAAAATTGGCATCTGACCCTTTTTTAAACTTTAAGTTGAGAAGTTTTCAGTCATTATTTTTCAGTTATTTTTGCCCCCTTCACATTTTTTTCTTCTTCTGTTACTCCCATTACACATATATTACTACACTTAATAGTGTTCTAAGGCTTTCTATGGATTTATTCATTTTTTGCCACTCCTTTCCTTCCTGTTCTTCATATTGGATAACACCTATCGATATATTTTCAAGTTAGATGATAATTTCTTCTGCCAGTCAAAATCTTCTATCGAGCTCCTTTAATGATTTTTTTTTCTTTTCTGTTGTTCTTTTTAACTACATAATTTCTATTTGTTTATTTCTTATCATCTCTGTCTCCTGAACAATTTCTATTGTTAAGTGCTGGTTGTCCTATTTTAATTTGAGTTTAAACATGATTTTCTTTAGCTCTATGAAGATACTTATAATAGCTGCTTTGAAGTCTTTGCTTACTATGCTCAACATCTGCACCCTTCCCCCTAGAAAAGGATTATTTTGAACTCTGCTATGGGTGCCTTCCTGTTTCTTTGCTCATCTTGTAATTTGTCATTGTGGAAAACAGGACATTTTAGCTAATATGCTGAAGCAATTCTGAATTACGATGGCACCAGGCGTGGTGGTTAGTATTTGTACATCGGTTTGAGTATTTGTTCAGTGCCTTATGTGGTTTAATTCTGTCTCTGTCTCTCCTCAGTATGAGAGAACTGATGATGATGCTTATATTTTACTCATTGATTTATCTTTAACTTTTTACTTTTAAGCCTGGCTTCTATGTATTTCCCCTGGGGCAGCGGAACTTACTGTTTAGCTAATGATTGGTCAGAGGTTGTACTTAAGTATGTGGAGTCAGAAAGACTTCCATTCTTTGTTGAGGGCTCTGTGTGTGGGTTGGCAACACATAAAAAGCTAAGGCAGTTTATATGTCTGCCCAGCTTTCACTTTCTGCTCACATTAGGCCTTATTTTCCTGCAGTGACTTGTAGACAGCTGGTGCTGTCTCTGGACTCTCCTGAGCGTGTGTGCAGCCTTGCTCATGAGCTCAGACTTCAGGTCACTACAGATATCTGGGAGCTTTTCAAAGAACAGTATTTCTTTCTCATTCCCCAGATTTGCCTATTATATATTTGGCTTACCTGATGCTTGAACAAGACAGTGTCAAAATTTAGATAGGTAGCTTTTGGCCTTTGATTATTATTTGTACCAAGATTGATACTGTTTTTAACAGTTCCCCTGGGCATAGGGTTTTCCCTGTTTTATTCCCAATCACACCACCCCCTCAAGTAACAGAATTGGATAAGAATTGCATAGCAGAATGATCTTGGTATAGTTATTGACATGGAGCTGAGTGGGGGCTTGTGCAGAGGGCAGCAGACCCTGCCTAAAGTAACCTGGAATCCCACTGTCCTGACAAAGATTTAGTAGTATTTCTTGTATAAATGCTACTTGATTTGTGATGTGTCTTTGGTCATATCATAATTTGTTTTTAACAGTTTTCTCCATTTTATTACATCTTTGGGTGGGCAAAGATATACTAAAATTCTGGAAATACCACTCATCTGGAGAATATTTAAACCTACATAGAATTGTTTTCAACAATAGAAGTTTGATCTGGAACCTTTATATATCTTCCCTGTTACTACTAAACTTTTTATATATAGGATATATTTATCAGTGTTTTACTATCCTTGTCTGTTCATTCTAATGTCAGTTCACGTTTGGGCCAGTTTGTTTGGTTTCCCTTTCTCTTACTGTATGTTGTTTTCCCCTGATTTTTTGCATGCCTGATAATTTTTAACTGAATTCCAATTTTTGTTAATATTACCTTCTTGTGTGCTGAATTATTTGTAAGTAGTTTGAGCCTTTAAGATCTTTCTTTTAATGTTTGGTAGACTGGAGTAATGATCAGGCTAGGGCTCATAAGTCCTCACCCCTAAGATAAGTCTCATGAGTGTACTCTATCCAAAACTCTCTAAGTCAGGGATTATTCCTGGCTCTGGGTGAGTGCCAAGCATTGTGACCTCTAATATTTTCTGGTGTTTTTCTTTCCCCAAGCCCCGCATGTGCTGACCATTGCTCAACTGAATATTCAAGTGGGAACCTCTGTAGGTCTCTCAAGTTCTCTCTCTGTCAAGCACTCTCCTCTCTGCTACTGTACTCTGCAAACTCTAGTTGCAATGGCTTCCCAGGCTCTCAGTTCTCTCTCCTCATCAGATGAATTACTCTACCCTAAGTCAAGGAATGGAAGCTCTCTTAAGATAATTAGATGGGATAATCATAAGGCTGTTTCCTCAACTAATTTTCCTCCCCTCTCTCAGAGATCACTGTCCTTTGCTGCCCATTATTCAGTGTCTTAAAAGTTGTTTTTTAATTAATTTTATCCAGTGTTTGATTGTGACATGCCAAAGATGGAAATTCTGTAAACAGTTTTCAAATCCAAATAACACTTTACTAAAGTAAATTAAAGTTAATTTTTGCTCTATATAGACTATAATGGATGCACATATTATGTATGTAAAGAAAAAGAAAACTGTAACAACTAAATAATTTTGACCTTTTACCCTTCTAAATTAAACTCATAAAATAAATGAATTCAAAGATATATTATGGTTCAATTTACTTACCAGGATAACCTTACCCATTAGGTACAGTATGCATGTCCTACAATAATTTCAGGAATCCACAGAAATATTTTAATTTATTTTAAATCAGAAGAAAAAAATGAACTCATGTTGAAAAATAGTGTAGACTTCTCTACTTGATTCATTGTCTTTCTTTCTACTCTGGGACAACTTATCTTCTTCATTGATTCCAACAGTCAAGTGATAAAAAATTTAACACCCAAATCTGTCATTTTCTTGGTATTTTCAACACCTCATGGCATTCAGTTTCACTGTACCTCACTCACTCTCAAAGTCATAATCTATACCTTGTCATAGCTGGGTAATGCTCCATCCTGAAACAGTTATTTAAAATTCTTCAGCCTTGGTCTACAGTTACTGATTTTTCCAACAGTCTCCTTTTGTCTCTTGTACTGTTCTTCAACTTCTCATCTCTTGATCTCAGTCATTACTCCCAATTCAATAGGCTTTTTCTGTATTCATTTCTTTCCTTATTTAGACCATATTCTGTGCTCATCAGGTATTTTTCTGCCAATATGCCCAACTAATCTATCTCTTATAACTGAATACCAAAGTCTCAAATCTGGATTAATATAATTATTTGCCTCTTTTTTCCCTATGCCAAGGCTTCTGAGTGCTGCTAGAGAAAATAGCTCATATAGTTTGGTACCACTACACATTCATGGTGCCCAATTTACCCATGTTTCAAAGCTGTCCTGAAACCTTAATATTTTTCTATTTATTCTGTTCTCACATTGTTTTTTTTTTTTTTTGCATCAGGCATTAGAAAATTTTCTCCTCCCTTAGGAAAGCTATAACTTTAGTACACCTTTTCTCATGCATAGCAGATAACCAAGACAATTTAGAAAATCAAGCAGGAAACATCTCAATTCCTAGATCTACTTCTACAATTGTAGCACTGCCCACACTTGTATTTCCTTTCCTCTTGTAAAGATAGAAGGACCCTTCTTGTGCATAAGGCTGCCGCCTCCACCAGTGAACTCAAGCAGGGTGTGAAGAAAAGCTTTCTAAAGTACTGTTTATAAAATTGTGATGCCTATACAGATTCTCACGGGCCATGCTAAGAATATAGATCTGGGGTGGTGCCTCATTTTAATGAATTTCCAGATGATGTCAATATTTCTGATCCACAGTGCATGCATTATGTATCCATATCCTGATACACTAAAGCATCTTACCTTATGAATTACTTTTGGTTTTCAAGGGTGGTTTTTCTGTTTGATAAATACATGCAGAATTTTGTACAGCAAATAAAATTTGCATGCAGTTTAAGTATCTTTAAATGAGGTTTCAAGCAAATTAATAAATTGCTTCATAGTTAATGATGTATAAGAATCCTCCTACCAACCTTTCTTTTTAAATAGCTGTAAGGACTTCTTCCTCAGTTCCAAAGAGGAATCATGAAGAACAGGTACTTTCTTAAGAGTTTTCTCCATATCATACTAAATAACATGCAAAGAATTCAGCAACATTCTTTTTAAAAGTAAGTATTACTCTAAATGGGCATGTTAACCATTGAAAAAGTGCACTCAAATATTTCCATTACACTGCTTCTTTTGGTCATCAGTAATATAAAAGTAGTCAAATAATATAAGATCAACAGGTTAGTTTATCCACTCCACTGGCTACTGCATATGACACCAAATGCTTCAAGGTCAACATTTTATGCAATATAGTTGGTTTGGATTTTCTTTATCTCTTTCCATGTAGTCCCATTCAATTAAAGATTCTATTCTCTTCTTAATATCAGCAGTCTTTATTGGAAGCTTCAACTGGTTGTATACTTCTGAAACAAGGAGATTGTGGCTGTGTCTTTCTCATCTTCATAATTTGAACAATTGCAGCATAAATTTGATACTCTCAGTCTTAAAATACTCTTTCTGTAGTGCTTGCTTGTTCCTCCACTGTTTCTTTCATCTGAATTTGATTGATCTTCATCCTGAAAAGTTTGTGTTTGAAATCATCATTACAAATGAATTTATCACCATCTTCAATATCTTTGCTTTTTGGGTTTTTTGCCAGAATTCTAGCTTTGCCACAGGCCAATGACTGCAGTGTTCTCCTTAACTCTCCATCCCATATTCCCATAACCTGCTTGATCCTTCTAAACTGAACTCCTCTCCTTCATTAAACACTAGCAGCACCAATGTTTGAAAAAGAGGAACCTGGGTGTAGCAGTTTGGCATTGTTTATGAATTCCAAAAATAGATATTAGATTGTGTTCGTAAACTGGTCTGTACCTGGGCGTGATTAAATTATGATTAGGGCTTTGATTGGTCCATGGCAGTAAGATGTTGGTTCCCTGTCCCCTTGGTGGGTGGGGATTCAAAGAGAAAACTACACAGCAGAGAAGTGAGTTGGAGTATTAATGCTGGAGCCCCTGGAAGTAAGCACACAGAGGAGCAAAGCAGCTGAGCCCGGAGAGAATTGAGCCTGGGGAGACAGACAGAGCTGATTGCCTGATAGTCTACAGCTGGCTTTATGGAGTGAGAGGAGCAGCTGAGTCCAGAGAGAAACAAGCCCTGGGAAGAGAGGAACCCAGAAAGCCTGAACTCTTGGCAGACATCAGCAGACATCTTGCTCCAACACATGGCAACAGACTTTGGTGAGGGAAGTAACTTATGCTTTATGGCCTGGTAACTGTAAGCTTCTACCCCAAATAAATACCTTTTATAAAATACAACAGATTTCTGGTATTTTGCCATCAGCACCCCTTTGGGTGACTAATACACTGGAGTTCTTTTTTAACCCTCTTTATAAATTCTGCTTTTTGCACACAGTGTCCTACAGTTGACTGTCACTGAAGTTCCCTATCACTATGTTTGCCTGGTAAATGTTTTGAAAAATCTCCTGAAGTTTTACCATCTATGGTCATAAATGGACTTCTATAGGAACATATGTTGGCCCATAACCTATTGTCATGATAGTCACAGTTAATTCAATATTCCCAGGTACATTTTGGTTCTGCATGTATTTTACCTATTTGAACTGAATCATGATGTCTTTGGAAAGTTCCATGTCTTTAAACATTCCTTCAAGTTTGCTGGTGAATGCAGGTCAACATTCATGTTTAAGTTTGGACAGCATTGGTTTTTCAGCATCTACAAATGAACTCTTCCCAACTAACAAGCACTTGGCTAAATCTTTCTTATAGAAGCCCTCAAAAACAGCCATGCCATAGATAAATCTTAATATGATCATAATTTTATCCAACATTTTTTTCAAGTTCTTCATCTGTAGCTTCTTTGTCGCTACACAAAGCTTTGACTCTACATACTTAGCTATAAGTTCAGCAGGTTTGTTTGGTCTTTTGTTAATGAATGTTTCAAATGCCTTTTTCATCCATTGATAAACTTTTCATTCTTCAGAAAGCACATATCAATTACATGGTCAACCTTATCTTTAAAATCCAGCAATTCTTGAAACATGGTTTTATCTTTTCAAGGATTAATTGCAATAGTGCTGCCAAATGCCTTGACGTATTCAGTTTACTGTTGCAAGAGAACCTGAACTCCACCTTGAGCTCTACTGAGGAGCTGATACAGGAGAGCTAAATCTTGAATTCGACTTTCATCAAGGAGGTTATTCAAACCTTTCTGAAGAATTGCTGCTAAGTGTTCACCTAGAAGTTGTTTTTCTACATTAGCAATTAATAACTTCTAGGTGGTCTGAACTAAGTAAGTAATGATTCTGTCTACTTCTTCCAGACATTTGTTAACATGATGAAGATACTCAGGAACCTCTCTTTCTTGCATGAATTTTTGGCCTTCAGCAGCATAGAACCAGTTAGTTTCTTCTAAAAATCATTATTCAAAAGAATCTTGGTAAATTTACAAGTCAAAGAGCATGTTTAAAAGGCTTGTGTGTAAACTTCTATCAATTGATTCTTTCCCTCTCAATCAAGAGAAGAATGCCATCAATTGTCTTATTCTGGACTTTCTGATCACTTAAAATATGAGCCCTAAATAACTCCAGTCCCGTATCCCAAATTGAGAGTTACACTGAATTCTGAAGAACATAAGTTCTATCCAGGAACAACAACAACAAAAAATGCTCTTGAACATGATCATTTGTCTGCAATGATTTTTCCATCATTTATCAATTTTCTTTAGAAAAGAACTGATGACTCTGTGCTTGGATGTGATCTTCACAAATCTGTCTCAGCTGTTTGTACAAGTTTGCAGAAATCTTGTAAGAACAGAGATTTTCTAAACCTTGTAAATTTCTTCTAAATTGTGTTTAATCAAACTACTATTCTGGATAGCTTCCACTGCTTCTTTCAGTTTCTGCCATGTTTCATCAATGTGGTTTTCTGGTAATATTAGGCTTATCTCTAAAGTTCTTGTTCACTAACTTATTAGCAGAGCTAGGCTTGCTGAGAGCAAAGCTAGAGACGGTGGTAGAAGATTTGGCCAGGCCATTTGCATGATGTAACAAAACCACAGAAGAGATTAATATACTCTTATTTTTAAGTTGCTGCTGCTGAGATATTTCAGCAGTTGGTGAAGATAAAGAGGATGAAGAAGGTGATTCCTCAGCAATTTTCACATCAAACTCTGCAAACTCCAGGGTGTTTTCAAAATGCAGCTTCTTCTGTATCCGTATGTGGCTGGAAGCAGCCACCGAATCCTCCCAGGCAGGAGAAGAACGAGGTTGAAGGGTATGCAGATTCCCTGGATTGTGAAGGAGGAGTGGAAGAGGAGAAAGAGGTGAAATCAATGTCTTCTCTCTCCTTACTGCTGTTGTTACTGGACTTTGTCTAGATTCTTGACTATGCTGCAGAAATGAATTTCAAGAGCACATCAGGTTAGTTAGGCCAGTAATTTATTAAGGCAGGGAAGGAAGAGAAATGGGAGAAAATAACAGGTCATCGGTCCCTGGTAGAGAGTATAGGGCTGAAGAGTGATAAAGATGACCGATTCACAGACTACAATTTCCCATTATAGATTATAAATGCCCAGGTTTTACTTGCATGTTGATCCATGCAGGGGGGACATGGTGACAGCAAGGCGCAGAAGGCAAGAGAAAGTGGGGGGAGCAGGGGAGTGTTCAGCCTTTATGCTTGCTTTTTAAACCATTAATTATTCCATCCCTTAGCTAATGGCAGGGAAGGAGTCCCAGCTGTTTGCTGTTTGATTGATTACCCCACCCATCAATCCCCCAGCTCCCAAATATGAGGCCCTTGGAGAATATCCAGGGCTTTTCCTGGCTTCCAGAGGAAATCTCATTCTGGATGGCAGAAATCTCATGAGAGTCTTCCAGCAGCCATCTCCGTTAAGATATCCAGGTGGACTTCTTGCCAGGTTCCGGATCCATCTATTGATTCCCTATTTTACTAGCCTGCTTCACTGTTATTGCTGCTGCTGTTTAGCTTTCTCTTCTTGGCAGAGGTAGGTGGAGAGGTGCTGGTATTACCATCAGTGGCAGATCTGACCTCCTGAGCAGCAGCAGCAGTAGCAGCAGCAGCTGAGGGATTGAGGGAAGAAAAACCCTAAGTGACTGGGCAGACACTTTTCATAGAGACCAGATCCTGAAGTCTCCAGGTCCACAGTATTAATTACCTTTTAACTCAATCTTTCTAGCTTTTTGTACATGTGATTTAACCACATGTTGTTTCTTGCACCTTAGAAAAAAATTTTTCTACCTCATGACAACTTTACATACTGCTTTATTTCCTCCTTTCTTTTTGCAATCTTCATATAAGTGGAATATATATTTTTCTCCTTCAAATTCCTTAATTTCCAGTTATTTCTCAATATACTAGTCTGTTTTCCATCTTCCCAAATTCCTAAAACTGGTATTGGCATAATGTATTAGTCAGCCAAAGGGGTGCTAATGCAAAGTACCAGAAATCTATTGGTTTTTATAATGGGTATTTATTTGGGGTAGCTTGCAGTTACAAGGCCCTAAAGCATCCAACTCAAGGTTACTTCCTTACCAAACTCTGTTGCCATATATTGAAGCAAGATGGCAGGCAACATCTGAGAGGGTTCAGCCTTCCTCCTTCCTCTTAAGGCTCCTGGGCCCAGCTTCTTCAGATCTCAGCTGTAGGCTGTATGTAGGTCTTGTTTCTTTCCAGCTCAGCTGCTCTGGTCTCATCACAAGGTCCCCTGTAAACTATCAGGCAAAAGGCTCATCTCTCTCTGGGGCTCCAGCATCAAGTTATCTCCTTGAGTCCATGCCCCCTTGGTGGGCTATATAAATGGACACTCACTCAAGGAGAACACAGAAGATACACAGAGGAATAGCCCACCAAGGGGGCAGGGACTCAACCCTGCATGCCCTAATGACATGGTCGAATCAAAGCCCTAATCTTAACATAATCAAGTAAACATAAAACCTTTGAATTTAATCTGATCAAAGAGTATCATGATTGATATTCCAAAGGAACAGACCAGTTTACAAATATAATCAATATCTCTTTTTGGAATTCATAAATAATATCAAACTGCCACACATAGTAATCAAAAAGAACTTAAAAACAATTCTAGCCAAATGAGTAGTTTTCAGTGCTTTTCTTATTTAAATTATTTTCTATGTTGTTATATGCTACCCACTCTTCCTTTCTGAATATTTTCTGTGTTTCCTCTAGTTCTATCTTGACTGTTCTACAATTGCTTCTTTCTCCTTTGTGCTGTTTTCTTCTGCTGACTTTCTGGTTTTAGTCCTTATCACTCTTCTTACTCTGAAAATCATGCCAAGGCAATCATGTAGATATGCATTTCCTTACCTAACTATTTGCATGTTGATTTTTTTATAGTGAATATTTACTTTTCTTACTGTAGAGACATAAATTAAACTGCCTACTCAACAAACACATTTAGACAGCTCCTAAGAAACTCAAACTTAAAAGTCCCAAACTTATTCTCTACCCACCTCATCTACCAAAATATTTTTCTTTTTTTGTGCATTCTATCTCAGAGATATTCTATTCCACCCAGTAGTTTCACAAGCTAAAATTGTATGCTTCACCAGAGATTATGCCCTCTATCATTACACAGACGGTCTATCAGTTATAAAATTCTGTTCATACTGTCTCCTAATTGTTTGTTAAATGCATCCACTTCTCTACATACCACAGCCCATTTATTCATTTGCATAGTATTAAAATTTCTCACTTGGATTCCTGTAACCCTCCCAAATTATTCTTACTGCTGTTTTTCTTTTGTCTCACAATATACATACTTCTTAGTGAAGACAGATAAATGGTTCTAAAATGCAAATACCTCCATTCTAGTTGTCTTCCTAATAGTATTTAAGAGCTTCCATTACCCTCAGGAAAAAGTCCAAACACTTTAATGTGACATATATAGAGAGAGACATTCCTTTATAAACTTACCTGTATTTGTCTTTCCAGTCTTTTATCTACCACTATTACTTTATGTTAAATTTATAGTGACTTCCTTACTACTCCCTAAATATGTCATTCTTTATCTTCCTTTCTGGTTGTTAAATGTGCTATTCTCTTTGCCTATAATTCTATTCCATCCTTTTATTTCTAACACAAATTTCCTTATTCTCAAGAACTTCTGGGACTCCAGTCCACACATTTTGTTGGATATTTCTTTTGTTTCTCCCAAATCCTACCAATATACCTACTATAAGATGTTTATATGGCAATGCTTTTTTTTTTTTTTAGCTTATTTGAAAAACTTCTCTTCTGTAAACTTTATGAAGGCTGGAAATGTTATATTTCATTCAATCACAGCCACTAGTATAGAATTAGACCTATAATATGCATGACAAATGACATTTTAAAGGAAAATAAGAAGAAAGAAGAGAAATTCTACAAAAAATATCATCTCTAGTGACTATGTTATTTTAGGCTTCAGAAACAGTGAAATGAACACAGTGAACATTTATAGCACCATATTTAAATGGTTATGTGTGTGTGTGTGTGTATGTTTGAGGGAGCGAGAGAGAGAGAGATAGACTTCAGCTTATATAAGCTTAAACTTTGCCCATTTTTACCAGAAACTATAAGTTTGCCTGGAAAACTTATGAGTAATGTTTTGGATTGGGTATGTAATCACCACATAAAGAGTAATACATTTTCAGATGAACCAGAGAACTAATAAATTAATTAAATCTGTATGAATGATATTGTTTAGAATTTGTTTTCAATTAAAAAAAGTATATAATCGTGAAAATAAAATATGAAATTTTATACAAAAATCATGTATTAGATACAATGAAAGACATATGTAGTCTTGGATTGAGAGAATCAAATGCTAAAATCAAAGTATACTTGAGCTAAAAGAAAAAAATGAGACTTCGTATGTTCCTTATTTCCCAAGTAAAATATTAGATGACTATAACACAAATAAACAATCTCCATTAAAAATGATCTCAGAATAAGGCAAACATAAGTCATTGTCAACCTTCTTTAGCTTTTCTCCAGTAACTCTAACTTAACTAAATTGAGCTTGTCCTCTTTTCACTTCATTTTGCAATTCCTTGTCTCCTCCTGTTGCTTATTATTTCAGTGAAACCATTCCACTAGTTACATATACTAGCCAGAAACTTGACTTCACAAACGATTCTTTCTTTCCTTTAACACTAACAACTAAATAGTTAGCAAGACTGCTGGGTAAGTCAGTGAAACACCTAGCGGCCATCTCCCATCCCTCTGCCTACTCTTACCCCTTCTTTTTCAATTGTGTGCAGATGTTTCAGTCTGTTTCCATTCTGCAACCCAGGGAAGATGCTAAGTCTAATGAAAAGGGCCGCTTTACCATAAACCCAGAAGCCAGGGAAACAAGCAGCCCCAGCTGCTTATCAGGGCAGGAGCACTTAATGGCAAGGCATGTCCCCTTGGATTATATAAATACCATGCCATCAGCCTGCACTGATTTCTCTCTCCTCTCCATTGGGTGTGCGGAGCTGTCATCCACCAACTAGATTGGCCGCAATGGGATATCTTTTGGACCCTTTGTGCTATGTACGTAATAAAGTGGTCATTTGCTGAAAGTTTCTGTTGTGCCTGAGTGTGTGTTCCCACAATGTACCATATGACAGCTTGCTCCACAAAGACATTTTGATTCTAGCTCCTGAATATCTCATAAATGAATCCACAACATTGAATATCCACAACTATTATTCCATATCATCGACATAAAATGTTTGGCCTGTAATTGCATGAAATTAATAAGTGTGTGAGACCACTAAATTTAGGCTTTCTTCAGGTTTTATGGAAAAAAAAAAAAAACATGAAAACTGGAATGCAGAACTTTGGATGTATGCACCTGTGGCAGGCTAGTAGCAAGTAAACTTTCTATGTGAACCATCCCTAGCCTAACGGTAGAAAAGGTAGCTTCCTGGTTATTTTGAACTCTTTTGTAATTTCTCCCTTCATACATCTCAATTGCCAACCAGACTTGAGACCTTCTTGAGCAATTAAGTGGTATTTGATAGCTGTGTCCTACTCTATGTGCCATGTCTTAATCTAGTGTTTGTCTTGCTTGTCTGTTCAATGATAAACTGAAAGGAAAACAACCTCAACCACAGCTCAAGTTATTGTTTTGGCTGAACTTGCACATGGACCATACCTTATTAGTCTTTCCTATTCACCAAACAGTATTAGAATATTTAAATTAAAATTATTATCCAAAACTCTGAATTGATTCTTTAAATTTAACCTAGAGCATTATACTTTCAACAAAATTGTATCTGGGGAATTCTCAAAATAAGAATCTAGAAATAAAGTTAAAAATAAATATTTCTGAAGTAAAACAAATACAGAAAAATGTAAAAATAAATCATATGTGTCAACTTAATTAGTAATCACAAAATGAATAAACCATTTGCCAGTACTTTGACTTTGGCCATAGTTTACTTGTGACTGTTTTTATACTTTACACAAATGGAAAGATATAGAATATGTGCTTTTGTTTATAACATTTTTCATTCAAGATCATGTTTATGAGATTCATTCTCATTAGTGTGTGTAGCAATTTTTTTTTAATTTTTTCATACTACAAAATACTATATAGAATTTTATTTTATGAACATACCACATCATATTAGACCATTCTGCTTGTTGAACATTAAGGTTTTGGTTTGCTTATTTCCCATATGTTGACTATAATAATAATGTTGTTATGAACATACTGGCATATGTTCTATCAGTGAATAATACACACATCAGTTTTGGTATAAAGAAGAAATGGAATTTTGGGTCACAGGGCATGGCAGGTTCAGCATTGGTAAACAATACAACAATGTTTTCCAAGTAGGTTAGTCATGCACACTCACAGCTATGAGATTTACCATTGCTCTACATTCTCAACAGGGTTATATTTCTAGTTTTTTAATTTTAATCACCTGAGGAGTATGTAGTGACATCAATGGTGCATTCATTCTGTATCTTCCTGGGGAATAAAAAGATTCATAATCATTTCATATGCTTATTTGCCATTTAGATAGCATCTTTTGTGAAATACTGCTGGAGTTCTAATTTCTCTATTGAATGGTTCTATCATTTTTGTATTGATTTATAGGCAGACTTTATATATTTATTAACCTTTTGTTGGATATATGTATTATATAGCTTTTCATATTCTTTGACTTGTGTCTGCACTATTCATTGTGTCTTTCAATACATAAATTGTATCCAGTCTATCAATCTCTTCACTTATGGTTAATAATGTATTGCATTACTTTTAAAGAAAATGTAACCAAATTTAAAAACCTGCTTGGAATATGATTGAAATAGCATTAAATATTTAACTAGATTTTGGGCTCCATTTGAGAGGGAATAACCATCAACACTATATACTACTCCCTCAGTTTAGACCTTTGAAAATCTCTCAGTAATATTTGAGAGGTGTGACACAAGCTTAATTATATTTATTCACAAGGATTTGATACTTTTGAAGTTTCCCTTATTAACTTCAAATTTTCCCATATTAGCATCTTACAGTAGTATGGTATATTTGTAACAATGAATAAAACAATATTGATATATGTTACTAAAAAAAGTCCACTTTCTATTCATATTTCCTTAATTTTACATAAAGTCCATTTTCTGTTCCAGAAACCCATACAGGATACCACATTACACCTAAGGTTTCTCTTGGCTATATCAGTTTCTCAGAATTTCCCTTTTTTTGTTGAACTTGTCAATTTTGGGGAGTATTGGTTAGGTATTTCATTGATAATTTTTAGGTAAACTATGGAATTTATGTTTATTTCTCCTTTTAAAAGCCAGAACATAACAATTTCACGGTCTGGAACATCATCTTATTCATCTTATTAGAAATACGTGACATGCACTTGATGGAATAAACTAAGTCAAGTTCTCTGTACCACCAGAAAGATAGACATGTGCTAATCAGTTTCCTAAAATGAAGGTGTTTTTTAAAAAATTTTCTTCCAAACTTCTGCAAAGATGTTATTATCATGATTAGATGGAATTTATGGATTTTTGGTAGGAAGACCACAGAGGTAAACTGCCATTTTCATCATATTAGGTCAATGGGACATACTATCAGCATGGTGTATCACTATAGAGGTTGATTTTGATTATCAGACTGTGGTAGTGTTTATCAGTCTTCTCCACTGTAAAGTCACTATTTTGTCCACCTTCCATATTGTGTTCTTTGGAAGGAAGTCACATTGTGCAGCCCACATTTAAAGAGTGAATAGTTAATGCTCCAGACCCTTTAGGGTGGAGTATCAATACAAATTGTTTGGAATTTGTCTGCATAGAATATCTGTCTCTTCTGATTCATTTAATTTATTCAACCTTATTTATTTATATTGGCATAAATTCAAATATTTATTTTCTACTTTGGGTTATAATCCAATACTACTATATTTTGTTGCTCAAAATGTCCCAGCTTTGGTCATTGGGAACTATTTCAGTTTGCTCTTGTGTCCCATTGACATACCCCTATCAGTGTTTTTTTCCCTTTGAGCACTTAACTTACTTTCTGGCACTTCAACATGCTCCAGGCTCATCTTGTATATTCCCTGCTCCAGCCCTAGAATCAGTTATTTCTCTAAGCAGTCCTGGCTCCATTTCCTAGAAATCTGTATGTTAGGTGTGTTCATTGTTATTGGAGCATTGCTGCTTCTAAGGCCCCACAGGTGACAGAGGAAGAGAATATATGCCTGTGTACTAACCCATGTTTATACACTTATCTATGAATATATCTATATGTATCTACATAGATCATTAAGCTAAACATGAGTTCATACTGTTGTCTCCAACTCTAATCCATTATCACATGAATCATTTAGTCTAATCCCCTTGGTTATATGTAAATTTTCAATCAGAAAGTAAGAAACCTGGCTCCCACCGTCAACCATTAATTTACTTAACTTTTAAATTCCAGTATACATTTATAGCAGTATCAAAATTGTTAGTCCACAAGCCCATAGGAAACAACTTTACCAAATACAGTACTTTTGCACATTTTCTTTACCTTTCATCTTACAGACTCCACTTATTTACAGAGTTACATAGGTCAGCACCTTATTTTCCTATCCTCTTCAGTGAGGTTGTTTCATACAAATGTAATACAGTTAAATTGTTTTGTCACATTCTGTATTGTATCCTGGGAAACTCTGACCTCCTGAATGATTTTCTTTATTTTAATTTGCATACTTTAGGATTTTCTCTTCATGCTATAAAGCTCTACGGGTTTTTAAAAATCTGTAGTGTCAAGTATCAACTATTATAGCATCATTCAGAAGTTTCATCACCCTAAAAAATCCCCCATGCTTTGCCTAGTTATCTCTCCCCTCTCCCTCTGAGCCCATGGCAGCCTTGATCTTTTTATCTTTTCTACATTTTGTTTTTTTGTTTCCAGAATATCATGCAATTGGAATCATACAGTTGGTTGCCTTTTCATACTGGCTTTTTAAATTTAGCAATGTGCATTTATGATTCCTCCTATCTTTTTGTGGCTTGATAGCTCATTTCTTTATATTGCTGAATAATACACTATTGTATAGATTTACCAGGATGTGTTTTTGCTTTTTCCATCTGCCTTTTAAAGAATATTTAGGCTGCTTCTCATTTTTGAAAATTATGAGTAAAGCAGCTCTAAACATTTATGCACAGGATTTGTGTGACCATAACTTTTCTACTCATTTGCGTAAAAATCTACCACTGTGATTGCTGGATTGTATATTAAACTATGTTTAACTTTGTAAAAAAAACCAACTGTCAAACTGTCTTCCAAAGTTACTGTTTTATGAATTTTGCATTACCAACAGCAAAGAATAAGAGTTCCTACTCCTCACATCTTTGCCAGGTTTTAGTGTTATCAGTTTTTTGGATTTTAGCCATTCTAATTAATAGCTAAATAGTGGTATCACACTGTTGATTTAATTTGCAATTCCCTAACAACATAATTTTAAACATCTTTTCACATGCTTATTTGCCACCTGTATATTTTCTTTTGTAAAGTGTCTGTTCAGAATATTTGCCATTTTGTAATTGAATTTTTATTTTCTTGTTGTTGAGTTTGTACAATTTGAGTAGAAGTCCTTCATTAGATATGAGTTTAGCAAACATTTCCTTCTGGTTGATGGCTTGTCTTTTAATTCTCTTTACAGTGTATTTTGCAAAGCAGATATTTTTTATTTTTTTATTTTTAAAGAAGCTTTAGATTACATAAATGTTACATAAAAATATAGGGGATGCCCATATAACCCCACTCCTCCACCTTCTACACTTTCCTCCTTTAATAACATCTTTAATTAGTATGGTGCATTTGTTACAATGGATGAATACATACTGAAGCATTGCTACTAACCATGGTCTATATTTTACATTATAGTTTATACTTTGCCCTGCACAATCTTATAGGTTTTTTTTTTGTTAAGAGTCATTTATTTATTTATTTATCCACTCCCCCCACCGCCTTGTTTTTGGGCCTGCTGTCTGCTCTCTGTATGTTC
This sequence comes from Cabassous unicinctus, assembly GCA_029593785.1. Lineage (NCBI taxonomy): Eukaryota > Metazoa > Chordata > Mammalia > Cingulata > Chlamyphoridae > Cabassous > Cabassous unicinctus. The sequence continues at coordinate 8,054 of JAQZBX010008088.1, read as the reverse complement.
TTCTGTGTTTTTCTTCTCTTTAGGAGGCACTGGGAACCAATACTGGGATCTTCCAGAATGGGAGAGAGGCGCTCAATCTCTTGCGACACCTCAGCTCCCTGGTCTGCTGCATCTCTTATTGTCTCTCCTCTATGTCTTTTTTTGTTTCACCATCTTGCTGCGCCAGTTACCCGCATGGGCCAGCACTCCTGTGCAGCCCAGCACCCTGCGTGGACCAGCTTGCTTTTCACCAGGAGGCCCTGGGAATCAAACCCTGGACCTCCTATATGGTAGACGGCAGCTCAATCACTTGAGCCACATCAGTTTCCCTATCTTATAGGTTTTGACAAAATATATAATGGCCTGTATCCATTATTGCAATGTCATACAGAACAATTACAATGTCCCAAAAATGCCCAATGTTGCACTTATTCTTCCCTCTCCCTCCCCTCAGAAACTTTGGTGACCACTGCCTGTACATCAATGATACAAGTTCTTTCACTGGTAGAATAATAATAAGTCTACTTTAGTCCATAGTTGCATTTCTCCCTTATGTTCTTTCATCCCTCAATCTTGGATTTTGGGGTGGTGATGCCCACTCTGTTTCTGATTGAGAGGGGGCTTAAATCCCATGGGGCAGATGGATGGAACTGTAGTGCTTGTGGTTGTAGATACTCTGTTTTTTGGGGTGGGCATTGTCAATCATCATCCTTTTGTTAGTAGTTCTGGATGAGTCCAATGAACTAGAGAGTAGGTACTGCAACTCTGCTGAGATTTAGGGCTCAAAGCCTCAACCGGAATATGAACAGACCGAAGAGTCAAGTCTCTAGGACATATATTTAATGAGCATATCGCTAATTATAGGTTCAAATAAAAAGGGCCGATTTCCCTGTGTGGGGAAATTATAAATGAGTCTAACTCTGTTACAATGGGTAGCGTATATTCCAAAGTAAGGCCCGCTGACAGGGTACTGAATTCCTGAGACTGTCTGCCCTGCCTAGAGTGTCTAGATGTCTCCAGATGCATTTGGAAAAATACCTTGACCAAAAGGGGGAAATGTTAAGTACAATGAGTTTTTATGGCTAAGAGATTTCAAAGTGAGTCGGGAGGTCATTCCAGTGGTTACCCTTATGCACATCTCAGCAGGATCTCATTGGCTGCCACAGTAAACAGTGCCTCAAACAGCAGGGCTCCTGAGGGCTCTAGAGCAGATATTTTCAATTTTGACCAAGTCTAAATTATCTTTTTTTTTAATGGATATGTTTTTGAAGTTGTATCTAACAAGTCATTGCCAGACCCAAGGTCACCTAAATTTTCTCCAAAATTATCTTCTAGGAGTTGTATAATTTTGCATTTTATTTTTAAAGCTATAATCCAATTAACTTTGTGACAGGTGCAAAATCATTGTCTAGATTCATTTTTTCCATGTGGATATTCAGTTGTTACAGCACTATGTGTTGAAAACATTATTCTTTCTCTATGGAATTACTTCTGCTTCCCTGTGAAAAGTATATTGGCTATGCTTCTGGGTCTATTTCTGGGCTCTCTATTCTTTTCCATTGTCAATTTGACTATTCTTTTGCAATTACTAGACTGTGTTGATTATTATAGCTTTATAGTAAATGTTGAAGTTGGGTAGTGTCAATCTAATTTCTTAAATATTGTGTTGGCTATTCAGAGTCTCTTTTCTTTCCATATAGACATTAGAATCGTTGTGTCAATATCCACAAAGCAGTTGGCTGGGTTTTTGTTTGGGAATGCACTGAATCTGCAGATCATGTTGTGCTGGCAACAAATGAAATCTTATCAATATTGAATATTCCCATTCATGGACACGGAGTATATCTCCCGAATTATTTAGATCTTCTTTGTTTATTTTTATCAGAGTTTTGTAGTTTATTTTTATATAGATCTAAATATCTTGTGAGATTTATTTCTAAGTATGTCTCTATTTTTGGTGCTAATGTAAATGGCATTGTATTTTTAACTTCTAAATTCTATTACTCATTGATGATATATAGGAAAGTAATTGACTTTTCTAAGTACCCTTGAATCTTGCTATCTTGAGCTACTTGCTTATTAATTCCTAGAGGTTTCAGGTTTTTTTGTTTTTTTTTTGTTTGTTTGTTTAGATCATTAGGGTTTTCTACATAGAAAAGCATTTCATGGGCAACTTAAGGCAGTTTTACTTCTTCCTTACCAATCAGTAACAGTATACCTTTTGTTTCCTTTTCTTATTCCACTAGCTGTGATTTTCAGTATGATATTAACTATTAGTAATAAGAGGGGACATATTTGCCTTATTCTCAATTTTAAGTGGAAAACATCCAGTTGCTCACCATTAAGTATGATGTTAGGTGTAGGTTTTGGATATATATATATATATATATATATATTTTTTTTTTTTTTTACTCCAGTTGAGGAAGCTCACTTCAATTCTAGTCTGCTGAGAATTTTTATCATGAATGGATGCCGGATTTTATCAAATGCTTTTTCTGCATCTATTGATATTATCATGTAATTTTTCTTTAGCTTGTTGATGTGATGTGTCACATTATTTTATTTTCAAATGTTTAATCAGCCTTGCAAGTATGGGATAAATGTCACTTAGTTGTGGTGAATAATATTTTTGGACATTGTAGATTTGTTGTGCTAATATTTTGTTGAGGATTTGCGTCTGTGCTGATGTAAGTCACTGATCTGTAGTTTTCCTTCCTTGTAATGTCTTTACCTGATTTTGGTACTAAGCTACTGTTGGCCTCAAAGAATGAGTTAGGAAGAATTTCCTTTGATTTTATTTTCTGGAAGAAATTGTAGAGAATTGCTATTTCTTTCTTAAAGGCTTTGTAGAATTCATCAGTGAAATCATCTGGACCTGGTGTTTTCTTTTTTGGAAGTTTTTTAATTATCAATTCAATTTATTCAATAAATATGGACACTCAGATTATCTATTTCTCCTTGTGTGACTTTTGGTACATTTCATCTGGTTTATGAACTTTATGAGTATACAGTTGTTTCATTGATGCTCTCTCTCTATGGCTTTCCTGTTTTCAATATCTATTTCTGCTCTATTTTTATTATTTTGTTCTACTTTCTTTGAGTTTATGTTGTTCTTTTTTAGTGTCTTAAGGTGGAAAATTAGATTATTGATTTTAGATCTTTCTTCTTTTCAAATATATTCACCTAATGTTATAAATTTCCCTCTAAGCATTGCTTTCACTGTATCTCACAAATTTTATTAAGTTGTGTTTTCATTTTAATTGACTTAAAAATAGTTTCTAATTTATCTTGAAACTTCTTCTTTGACTCATGTGTCATGTACAAGTGTGTTGATTAATCTGCAAATACTCTGAACTTTTCTAGCTATATTTCTGTAACTGATTTCCAGTTTAATTCTATTGTGGTCTGAAAGCATATTTGTGTTAGATCTATTCTTTTAAATTTGTTAAGGTATGTTTTATGGCCCAAAATAAAGACTATATTGATGAATGTTCTATGTGGACTTAAAAAGATCATGGATTCTGCTGTTTTTGGACAAAGTATTCTATAAATGTCAATTAGATTAATTTGATTGATGGTGCTGTTCTGTTCAACTATATCCTTAATGATTTTCTTCCTGTTGGATTTATCTGTTTCTTATAAAGATACATTAATGTATCTACTATAGTAGTGAATTCATCCATTTCACCTTGCAAGTCTATCAGTTTTTGCCTCATATATTGATGCTCCATTGTTAGACATATACACATTAAGGATTGTTTTGTTTTTTTAAGAATTGACCCCTTTATTGTTATGTGATAGTTCTCTTTATCCCTGATAATCTTCCTTTGTCTGAATTCTGCTTTGCCTGACACAAAAAAGCTACTCCAGACTGTTTGGCAGTTTCTAAGGAAGTTGAATATAGAGTTGTCATGTGGCCCAGCAATGCCATTACTAGGTATACACCCAGAAGAACTGAAGGCATTGACACGAACAAATATCTGCACACCAATGTTCTTAGCAACATTATTCATGATATTGCTAAAAGTTGAAAACAACCCAGGTGTCCATCAACTGATGAATGGATAAACAAATTGTGGTGTATACACACAATGGAATATTATGCAGCAGTAAGAAGAAATGAAGTTGTGAAGCAAATGACAAGATGAATGAACCTGGAGGACATTATATTGAGTGAAGCATGCCAGACACAAAAGGACAAATACTGTATGATTGCATTATTATGAACTAAATATATTGTGTAAAATCATGGAGTTAATTAGAATATAGGTCACCAGAAAATAGGAGGGTGGAGAATGGAAAGCTAAGGGTTAATCTGTGCAGAATTGGTAAAAAAGTTGCTTGTAAATCTTTGGAAATGAATAGAAATGTTGAAAGTATATCATGGTGTTTGTAACTAGCTGTGCTATTGTATGGGTATGACAGTGGTTGAAAGGGAAAGTCTAAGGTCATGTATATTACTGGAAAGAAAGCTAAAAACTGTAACATGGGACTCTATAAGATAGTAAACCCTCATGTAAAACACGAATATGGGTGACATTGCATAAATAAGACTTTTTACAAAATATAAATACAAATACACCTCTAGTGTATTTGTATACACCTCTTTTTCTTTCTCTAGAAGGAAAAAGAATAGCAGCTATGCATGGCAGGGGAAGCATAGAGAGATTGAGAGGTGATGAGTTTTGGTTGTTAGTTTTTGTTTATTATTATTATTATTGGAATAATGAAAGTGCTCCAAGAATGACTGAAGTGATGAATACGCAAATATGTGATTACACTGAATACCATTGATTGTACACTTTGGATAAATTTATGCTTTATTAAGATGTATCAATAAAATTGATTTGTTAAGAAAAATAAAGCTGCTCTAGCTGTCCTTTCATTTGTCTTAACATGGTATACCTTTCTCTATCCCTTCACTTTTAATCTATCTGTGTCTTTTTGTTTAAAGCTCATTTCTTTATATATAATTGTCTTGTTATTTTTATCCATTCTCACTCTGACTGTATCTTTCTTTCAACTGGTTTGCTTAGACCATTCAAACTTAAAGTGATTATTGTTATAGTTGGATTAATATCTACCATATTTGTAACTCTTTTCAATGTATTGCTCTTTTACTTTGTTTCTTTATTAAAAATTCCCCTCTTTTTCTATTTTCTCTGGGTTTTATTAAACATTTTATATAACTAAATTTTCTATACTCTCTTAGGATATCAATTATACTTCCTTTTAAAGTTTTTAAGCAGTTGCTCTAAAGTTTGCAGAATACATTTACAAATAATCTTAGTCCATTTTGAAATAACATTATACTGTTTCATGGCTTTTGCAGATACCTTATATCAAAGAATTCCCAATCCATCCCTTCTGCCTCTTATAACATTGCTGCCATCCATTTATCTTTTCCATAAATTATAATCATCAAATACATTGTTGCTATAATTATTTGAACAGTTATTATCTATTCTATCAATTAAGAATAATTGATAAAATATTAAAAGCTTTTATTTTGCCTTTATTCCTTCCTTAATGCTCTACCTTTCTTTATGTAGAGCTGAGTTCCTGATCTATATAATTTTCCTTCTCTCTGAAGAACTTCTTTTAACATTTCTTAAAAGGCAGCTCTAAGGATCACAAATTCCCTTAGTTTTGGTTTGTCTGAGAAAGTTTATTTCTCTGTCCCTTTGGAAGCATAATTTCTTTGGATATAGAATTCAACTGTTTTTCCCCCCAACACAAATATTTCATTCCACTCTCTTCTTCCTTGCATTACTTCTGAGAAGAAGTCATTTGTAATTGTTATCCTTGTTCTTCTATAGATAAGGCATTTCCTTCCATCTGACCTCTTTTAAAGTTTTTCTTTGGTTTGCTGAAGTTTGAACATGATATGCCTAGGTGAAGATTTTTTGGTACTTATCCTCAATGACATACTTTGAACTTGCTGGATCTGTAGTTTGGTATCTGTTTTATATTTTGAAGAATTTTCAGCCATTTTTACTTCAAATATTTCTTCTTATTCTTCTCATTCTGTTATTCCCGTTATGCATATGTTATATCTTATATTATTGTTCCATTGCTTTTGGATGTAATATTCCATCTCTGCCATTCTTTATTTCTTTTTGCATTTCAGATTTGAAATTTTCTATTCACATATAATTTCCCTTCCTGATTTAGGAAATTTTCTGCCTATTGGATTATTCTCCTACTGAGACCCAATGATTTCTATCAAATATTTTATCCAAACTTTCTCTTTATACATCAGTATATATGACTTGAATTTGGAGGTCAAATTCTGAAATCTGTTGCTCCAAAGAATAGGTTTGATATATAGGTGTTCTGTAATTGAATTATCTCTGAACTGTTTTTGGTATCCTTTGCAGTGTTAAGTTTAAAAATACACTATTTTTGACATTCTCGTTGTCCTATATATTAGCCCATTCATGTTATATTGGGTTTTGACCTTGGTTTCTCCTCCTCTTCCTTCTTCTTCTTCTTTTTCATCATCTTTTCCTTCTTTTTCTTTCTCATTTAATTTTCTAGAGATTTCTTATTATTCTGTTCTGAGCATAGCCCTCTGCTTAAATTTTGAGTGTTGCCAGGAATTTGCATTACAGATGTGTACATGCATTTCCTCTATCTCTATAATTTATGTTGTTTGTTTTTGCCATCTAGAATCAAAAACTATATGTCCTATTGGAAGATGAAAAAAAAAGTTTAAAATTCTCATAGATATTACACATGTCACTTAAATGATACATACTCAACATATTATTTGTCTATCATCTACCCATACATCTATTAATATATCTATCTACCTTCCTATCTCTATTTCATTCTCACTTTAAATTTAAGTCATGAAAATTACTGTTTCTAAATCTCCAGTAATAGCTTTTAAATCACTTAATAGTATTTTACACAATATAGATATATGAATGATCAAGATAATATGAGTTAATTTTAAGTTATTTACAAAGATAAAAATGTTTCATGTTAGATATTTTGACTTTAAAATTACATACAATTGATTTATTTCCCTGTTTAATTTGGATTTTGACAAAATAGAATATTTTAATAAATATTAAAAAATGTTAAATCACCTAACTATATTCATTATTGGAAAAATCTTGAAAGTGCCAGGTGTTACGCCACTGCAGGACTATGATGGTAATTAAACAATTTAGAATGTTTGGATATGTTGCAAAAATTTCTGGTCCAAGTGATAGAATTTTCACATTTAGCTCTTCTGGAAGGTAGGGAACCTCTATAAATAAGTTAACAAACACAAACAATGATTCTTCTTCACTCCTCTTGTCCATAGCATATTCAAAAATTACATAAGATAAACAAGTATTTTGCTAGCTATCCTGCTAAAAGATAGTGTGTTTAAGTATCAAGTAATTAAATTGTCACCATTTTAATGTAAATAGCTATTATGTGTATAGCTCTTCTAAGGCTATCACCTGAAGGAAAGCTGCTTATGCATCTAAAACGTCAGGCGATTTAATTATTTGTTAAAGTCACAAAGTTTGAAAATGTCTCAAATATTGAACTTTATATTTTTCTTAATGTTTATATTTTCTGGTGATTATATTAAATAATGAATAGGGAAATACTTTCTAATATACTATTTCTTTCTTCATATAATCATCATCTGTCTAGCACTTAAATATATTTCAAATTCGTATGCATGTACATGCAAATAAAATTTATATTAAATATGATAGGATTAATTTATTTTACCATGTAATTAATTATTTTTAAACCATGTGTTAATAGATTTTGGATTCTTTCAAACACAGGCACTTTATTTTTATTTATTTATTTTTTTTAAAGGATAATCTCCTTTATTTAAAGTCAACTGATGGTAGATGTTAACAACATCTTGAAAATACCTCCATAGCAACACCTAATTAACATGTGATTGAATAGCTGGGCACTATAACCTAGCCAAGTTGGTACATAAAACTAACCATCAGGAAGCGGGTGTGGCTCAATGGATAGAGCTCCCGTTTACCATATGGGAGGCCCCGGGTTAGCTTTCTGGGGCCTCCTTGTGAGGGTGGGCCGGCCCCCGC
>JAQZBX010008087.1:0-48890 GCA_029593785.1 Cabassous unicinctus | reverse complement strand
TAAGTGGATTAATTTTGTTTCTGTTTGAATATATCAACAGGATAGTACACTGTTCTTAAGAAAAAAACACTTGTATGTTTAGGAAAAACTTTCTATTATTTATTTATTCATTTATTGCAATGTGATGGATTAAAGAGAAAAATCTTTGATGGTTAGGTGCATTTTAGAATGTATCATATAGCCTTAAATAGGTATTATTTAATTTTTCTCATATGGGACAACTTTACATGATAATGAATTCAACATTTGCTTGCATTACTGGTAGTTCTATATAATTTAACATTTCACTTTTTTGAGTAAAATTCCCCCTGAAATAAGGTATTCTACATTAAAGCAATATAATATAGGGGAAAGGGGAGTAGACAATGGAGCCAGGCAACCAGGATTAGAATCTTGGCTTCAACACTTCTTGGCTGTGTGACCTTGGGCAAGTCACTTACCCTTTCTGTGCCCCAGTTTCCTCATTTGAAAAAAGTAGATAATAACAGCAACCACTTCATAGCACTGTTGTGAAGATTAATGAATTGAAACATGAAAAGTGCTTAGAAAATAGTTCTTGGCTCATATTGTTTAATAAATTTTAACTGATTCAATATTTTTGTTTCATTTAATAAAGTAATTTATCCTAGTAAAAGGCAGATGTGGCTGGCTGTATTTTTTCATGGGCTAAATATTAAATTGAACCACAGGCTTATCAGAGAACTTTCGGCACATTTTTCTCTCTATGGCTTTTTTCATTTTAGGCCATTTCCCTAATCTTTGGTGGAAATGCTAGTTCAATAAGGAAATGAAAACTGAGGCCCAAATGATTAAACTGTTTGTCAACATGACTGGTAAATGCACTAATGGAGGGAGACTGTACTTGGTTAAAAAAAAACAACAACAAAGAAAGAAGATACCTTGTGAAAAGGATAGTAAAACAAATCAGTATAAAGCAATAAATTTCATAAAGTCTATACAATTGCTAGAGTGGCGTTAAAAATTAGGTTTTACATTTTCAAGCATCCAAAGAAAAAAGAAAACTTGGTCATTATAATTTTCATAGTACCTATGGCAGTTTGGAGTTATGTACCCTAGAACAACATGTTCTTATTCTAATCCATTCCTGTGAGTGTGAACCCATTATAAATAGGAACTTTTGATGAAGTCACTTCATTTAAGGTGGGCCCAGTCCAATCAGGATGGGCCTTGGTACTATACCTGGAGGCCTTAGTGTGAAGGCCACAGAGAGAGAAGACATGGGGAGCAGCCAACGGAACCCCAAACAGAAAGGAGAAGATGCTGCGATGCTCATTGCCATGTGCCGGAAAAACCAAGGAACCGCAAAGATTTCTGGCTAGCCAGAGGTACCAACCCCAGGAGGAAGGAGCCTTCTAGCCTCTGAAACCATGGGCGAAGAAATTTCCACTGTATGGTATTTGTATAAGCAACTAGGAAGCTGAAACAACATCCAGAGAGGAAAAAAAACTCCAGTTACTCAAGATAACAGCCATGGATGCTATGAACACATGGCTACTACCATGTGCATTTCTGGTTTACAGGTAAATAAACTGAGGCAGAGAGAGGTTAAGGCAGTACCCAAAGCCATACCTGCCAACCAAAGGGATTCAGAGTTGGGTAGACCAGAACCCACACTTTCGACCACTTCACTATGCTGCTCCTGGTGCACAAAGCATACTTAAAAAAAAAAAAAAAAAGCCACATTTTCACAGTCAGAACATATTTTCCTGATTGGGTTAGGGGTTAAGACATGTTTCTGTGCTTCTACTCAGTCTCATGACTAGAGGTCATAATGGCCCTGTTTTGGTAAAGAGAGAAAACCAAAAGGACTGGACTACCTCTAGCCTAAAAACCCTGTTAGTCAGATTTCACCTCAGGAGAAGCTCACAGTGAACTGTATCAAGGAGAAATGCTATGTTTATTTGGGCATCACTTTCTCTGTGCATTCCCTGCCTATTCCTCTCTTTCCCCTGCCCTATTAGCCCATCAGTCACCCAAACCTGTGGACCCTCCTCCTGCATATTTATTAACCTGAATCTTTCCTTTACATTCATTACCACCTCCGTAGACCATCTCTCACCAAGATCAATGTGACAGCCTCCTAATTGGGCTCTCAGGGCAAAAAGACAGAAGGGTAACCTTACCCCAAAGAATTTCTTTACTAGTCATTTACTTTTTAAAAATCTATAGAAAGGCATTTTAAAGAGATTTTAAGAAAATAATCGCATTAATTCAAAAAGAAAAAGCAAGAGTTTAACATTTCCCATGTTAGAAAACTTTTACTATGTGAACAGAGTTAACCTGTTATAATTTACAATTAGGATTAAGTTTAAGATACCAACGTAATCCCAATTAGTATCCCAAGTAACAAATTCCATAAAGGCTTGTAAATGTGTTTCTGACTTAATCATTTTCCACAACAAAAGAGTGAATATTTACAAGTGTAAAACAGTACCTAGTACTTGTTGATTTTTAAAAACAGGAATAAAAAGAATGGCAAAGCTTCTTTGTATCTGGTTGCTTCCTTTTACTGCTTGAGAGACTCATCACTGTAACTATAACAAATATTGTATTGTATACTTGGTCTGATCTCTGAACCACTTTACTCAATTTAAAATAAAATTACAACTGCAATAGGTATCAACTTTTATTACTGGTTCTCTTTAAATACTACTATCCCTAGCATAATTCAGAAAAAATAGACAAATATCTTTCCACTTATGTTATAGAAAGTAGGTCAAGGAGAGCAATCAATCAATCCATCAGTCAACCAACCACTGAAGGTATCTCATGTCAGAGGTATGAGTGAACTAAAACACTTAGTTTCTTGTGGTTCAATCCCACCTCTCTTGACTTCTGTTATCAGTCAGGAAAAACAAGGAAATACATACCCTCTGAAGAGCCTCTCTCACTTAAGAAGTCCAAGATCATTTTGCACCGACACTTACAATGGCTCTTGAGCTGGTTCTTCTGCTGAACTAACTCCCTGACTCAGTCCAGGCCTCTGCACCAGGCTTGCACTCTCAGAGGCCTTCCCCTAGCCACCTTCAAGAAAATGCTATCCCCAATCATGTGCAGGCCCGACTTATTTTCTTCATTGCATTTATTACTGCCTGTTCATTTGGTTGATGCTTGCCTCCTCCCACTAGAAAGTACAGTTCGAAAGGGGCAAAGAGTCTGTTTTGTAGATGCTGTCTCCTCAGTGCCTTGAGCATTGCTTCAAAAGAGGAGGAGCTCGATGAGTACTGGTTGAATGAATGAATTAGGTAAATCTTTGCTAGTTTTATTCAATTAAATTCTAGGAAGAGATGCTTTTGAAAATACAATACCATTATTGTTGCTACTACTACTCCTATCATCATCATCATCATCATCATCCTCTTTTGTAGCACTTTCAGCAGGAAGATGGGGGTGATTAATAGCCTCTGTCCACCAGCATGGGGACCAACACTCTTCCAGGAAGAGACAGATGGGCAGCAAGTGCACATCTCTCAGGCTGGCATTGAAGGTTGTTTGGGTAACAACAGCACATGGTTTGGCTGAGGCTGCATTTCTGTTCTTCTATTTAATATTTTTTCCTGGAGACAAAACAATCTACAGGTATAAGTGATCTTATATGGATATGACAACCACTTTGATATTTCTTGTGGGGTTGCCTTAACTAAAACAGTCAGCACACTAACCATATTTTCAGAGAGAATATATTCCAGCTTAACTCATAATTCATTATTATCACCCTTCTAGGAGTTAGGATCATAGTGGGAAGGCACTTAAGAGATCATGAAGATGAACCCTCTCACTTTACAAATGAGTTGCCAAGGGTGCAGGCAGGCTCCACCACTCACCCAAGTTTATGTGGTGAGTTCGTTTGGCAAAGAAGTGATGCAAGGACCACTCCCAATCCAATGCCCTTTTCCTTTCCCCCATTTATACCAAGAGCAAAAGCTGTTTGTCAATAAAAGAGTCATAAAGTCATGTAAATATGCTGTACAAAGAAATAAGAAGTAACAATAAGATTACTACCAGAGTGTAAACATACATCTATCATTATATTATATATAAGTGTAATGCTTAATTCTAACTATTTAATGTAATAGTTGCATTACAAGCTGATGAAACTTAGGCTTCAGGGTCTCTCATTGTATGAGCATCTTCCAAGGCCATGTTTTATAACACTTGCAATTGGTCAAAACTGCTGCATATTTTGACTTCCCCTTCATAATGCTCCCCCTAAGTTGAGGTGGCATTGGTGTGGCCATGACCACTTTTGAGATCTGGGTGGGGAGAAATTGAGCTGGTTAATGTAAAATGGCTATGTGGTTAACAGGTCACTTCTGTTTTACAGTCATTCTCAGTGTAGGAATGGCTTTCTACACCCACTGTGCTGACTCACCTGCATCATGACTCAAGGACAATGATGATAAACTTTAATGATTGACATCATTTTAAGGAGTAAAGATTAGTCACTGCACAAGGGAAGTTAAAATGCCCTGCAATCTTATAGGTCAGACATGAAAGAAATGAGATAGAGAATTTCCCCAATTTCTTAATGATCCTAAATTTTACATGACATTATCAGTAAGGGGTTTTGAAGGTAAACTATTAAGAGTTAAAAACAAATTCTGATACACCAAGTTAGAGGCAGACCGAATTATCTTATTTTTATTCCTATAGAAACTAGAAGAGGCAGTCTAAGAGTATGTAGCCAAAAAAATGTAAGGAAAAACTATCACAGGTCATTTCAGGCAGTTAATAAAATAAAGATACTATGTTATAGTTCTAGATTTTGTGATGTTTGTGGCAGTTTCAGCTTTTAAAAACTGTGATTTTTGGGGGGATTTCTTCTCTCATTCTAAATAAATATCCATATTTGTACCTAATTTTGAATGTACAATTTTATATTTTTTTCCTTAAAGAGACCCTCACCCCTTGCCCAAATTATATAAGCATCAGGCTCCACAAAACCTGCCCCTCTATTCCCCCTATAGAGAATGCATTCCATGTGTGTTCCTGCATTTCATGAACGTCTAATCCACAGGTCCTACAGGACGTGATTCCAGATTATAGAATTTTTTTCCACTGCTTAACATGGTACAATTCGGTCATTAATGCATTTTAACAGAGCAACAATAGAGGAGAATTGATTATTTTTGAAATGATTTTATTCTCTATTACTTAATCCAGGTTTGGCTCAATTAAAAGAATCTTATAAGGCAAAGGCAATTCAATGGAAAAAGGATGACAGTCTTTTCAAAACATGGTGCTGGGAAAAGTGGATATACACACACACAAAATGAATCTAGACCCAGACTTTACACCTTTCATGAAAATTAACTCAAAATGGATCATAGATCAAAATGCAACATGCAAAACTAGACAATTCTAAAAGATAACACAGGAGAAAAGCTAGGTGATCTTGGGTTTGGCCATGACTTATTAGATACAACACCGAAAGTATGACCAAAAGAAAATAATGGTGAGTTGTACTTCATTGAAATTTAAAACTTCTGTGCATGGCAGTTAGGAGAATGAAAGATAAACCACAGACTGGGAGATAGTATTTGTCAATCACATATCTGATAAAGGACTTATATCCAAAATATATAAAGAACTCAACAATAAGAAAACAACTCAGCTACAAAATGGGCAAAAGATGCGAACAGACATCTCACCAAAGAAGATATACAGATGGCAAATAGGCATATGAAAAGATGTTCAACATCATATGCCATTAGGGAATGGCAAATTGAAACAATGAGATAACACTACACACCTATTAGAATGGCTAAAATCCCAAGCACAGATAACATCAAAGGCTAAGGAGGATGGGGAGCAATAGGAACTCTCACTCATTGCTGGTGGGAATGCAAAATGGTACAGCCACTGTGGAAGACAGTCTGACAGTTTTCTTTACAAAGCTAAACATAGTCTTGCCATGCAATCCAGCAATTGCGCACCTAGGTATTTACCCAAATTAGTTGGAAACCATACAAAAGCCTGCATATAGCACCTTATTCATAATTACCAAAAAATGGAAGCAACCAATATGCCCTTTAATATGTAAGGGGATACATAAATTGGTACAACCATGCAATGGACTATTAGCAATAAAAAGAAATGAGCTATCAGGCTACAAAAAGAAATAGAGGAATATTAAATGCATATTGCTAAGTGAAAGAAAGCAGTCTGAAAAAGCTACATACTGTCTATGGCCATACCACCCTGAACGCGCCCGACCTTGTCTGAAAAAGCTACATACTATATGATTCCAACTCTGACATTCTGGAAAAGGCAAAACTATACAGATAGTAAAAAGATCAGTGGTTGCTATGGTTTTAGGGGGAAGGGATGAATAGGTGGAGCACAGGGCATTTTTTTTAGGGCAGTGAAACTTTTCTGTGTGATACTGTAATGGTGGATACATGACAAAATGCATTTGCAAAACATATAGAAGTACATGACACAGAGTGAACCCTACTGTAAACTATGGACTATAAAGAGTGAACCCTACTCTAAACTATGGGCTTTAGTTATTATGTATCAGTATTGGTTTATCAATTGTAACAACTATACCACACTAATAAAAATATTAATAAAAGAGGAAATTGTGTGCAGGGATAGAGGGATGGGGGACGGGAAGAGAGTACATGGGACCTCTCTGTACTTTCATAATTTTTTGGTAAATCTAAAACTGCTTTAAAAAAATAAAGTCTTATTTTTAAAATATATTCGTATAAGGAAATTAATCACATTACAATTGAAATAGGATCAATGAAATGACTTTTAAGTAACGGTTTGTTTATAAGAGACCTGTAACTTCCGGGACTCACTGACTGGAGTGCTTCTCAGCGGTGCTGACTGGGAGAATCCTGAAGAGCTGTTAGGAATTATAATGTCAAGAACACACAAACACTTGAACAAGTAGCATAGCTCTTATGTGTTAATCAAATGAAATCTGATATAGCACATTGAAAACCTGCTCATTGTGCAGTGGCCTATTAACCACAATATACATATACGGAGGAGAATGCAAATACCTCCTAGAGGGAAGAAGTCTCCAAAATTCACAAACAAACTTCTTTCTTTCCTCTCATCCCTCCTGGGTGGCTGCCATAAAAATAAACAACTTAAAGGATAGCTTTAATTGGTATGAAATCAGGGATCAGTTAAAAATAGTAATGTTAGTACTTTCTTCTATTAAGAATTCAAGAGTTACTCTCTTCCTTTGAATAACAGTCACACAGCTCCATAATCCCTTGAGGTTAGATGAGCTCCAGGATTTTAGCTAATGAATGGTATCAGAACAATAACATGGTGCACAGAGCATATATTATGCGACGTCCCCAGCAAGGTCTGGGGCAATATTCTATAATCAAACAGTGAAAGCATGTAGATTCACAAAAGTAGTATAAATAAAATTTATATTAATGGTCTTAAATTGCTTCAAGGAGGAACTCGCTGCCAAATGTTACAGATTAGGGGTTGTGAGCCAGTTATTTCCAATGGCCACCTCTATTTCTCTTCATTTTTATAGAAGGATTAATCGGTTTTTAGTCTCTCGAGGCCTGGGTAGTTTGAATTTTATTTGGTTATGTCCTCCTCCACCAAGCCCAAGACTTCTCAAAGTAAACCAGAGCCCAAACAATAGAAAGAGCTGCTGTCCCTTGGGGATTGGTAGTCGTTGCTGGGAGCAGCCTCATTTCCCAAAGCTCTGCCTTCAAAACAAGCTGCCTTTTTAAATGTAGCACAGAGCCACAGAAGGAGGAGAGAAGAGATCTTGCAGAATTTATAGATGGGGAAAAGCACTGCCAGAAATCATGCCCCTGGATAGCATAGCGGGGCCTATAAATACTGAAGGCTCAAGGAACTTGGGACAGAGCCCTGCTGAGGATCCTTGCAGTGGAAGTGCTGTCCTTGCCATTACTCACATCGCAGCCCTCAGAGTCAAGCAGGGCTCTCAGAGCAGCGTGTAAACATCAGCGTGCGGCACCAAGGTCATAAAGGTATGAAATGGATGTAATCTGGCTACTTAGGACTCTGCTACAGCTGGTGGAAATCGTAGCAGGAAGATCAATGCCTCCTTTCATCTTTTCTAGGTAAATAAATGGAGGACCATTAACTTGAGGTTGTAGTGAATGGAAAGAGAGAAAGAGAGGTGAACAGGGAACTTTCAGAGCTTTTAAAAAGCTAGACACTGTCACTCCCAGGGGATATTACATGCCACTCTAGGTTAGGGTGTTCAGGAAAGGGACTTGCCTCATTCTACATTCAAATGTGAAAACTTGCTGATATGAAGACTTTTGGTATAATAAGCAGTTCTGGCACCCATGTTTTTTGCTAAGACTGATTTTTGAGGACTGAGGTGAAAATACTCTCTGTGTACCCCAAAGCATCAAGAAACACATTAAAAGATTATTTGCTACATTGCAATTCTTTTTTAAAAAGTCTGTCCCAAGTAAGTCATGGGCCATTATTACCAGATGATCAATATTTTGATAGTTCTACAAACTTCTGTTCAAATATTACATTGGAGGTAGCTATGCATGTTTATTCTCCAAAAACAGCAATGATGCAGAGCAATGATTAATAACACTTAGAGTTTTATTTCCTTCTTTATGGCATCAATAATCTATATTAAGTAGAGCAACATCTTCATAATATGCAAACTATACCTTCTGAACAGAACTTAAAATATGAATTCCAGTTTTGTTTTATTTTTTGTTTCTTTTTTTAAATCCCAGTTTTAAGCAAACAGTGCCAAAATTTATAGGATAACTAGTTTAATACGTTTCTTAGTTTTCATGTTTGTTTTATTCCTCTTCCAGTACAGAAAACCTACACTTTATAAGATTTTATGTATCTGTTCATATTGTTTTTGCAGTGTGGCATATCTATACAGATGAGTTCCACTGAATTGTAAATTTTATAAAATAAAAATGTAATCAAGTTTGTTCTCTAGTAGTGAGCTCACTTCTTGTCTGATATTTTTATTACTATTACCTTCCTATATATCAGTTATCCACATAGTACTTTGGAACACAGAGTTCAAGGCAAAGGGAAAAATAAATCCACCTGGGAAGATGAGAATTTGGACCCAAGTTAGCTATTTTACCAATTCTCAGACCACGGGTGAAATACATGCATGAAGAATGGCTGATCAGGGAATGCTGTTCCTGGCTGAGCCACCAGTTTCCCCCATCTGCCCTTAGGCTTGCTCTTAGCTGTTGTCCTTGTCTGACCATGTTTACGTATCCTCTCCAGCTCGGCTGCTTCAGGCTTTCATTAAATACAGGTTCCGATTCACCTCTCCTGTGCTTACACAGAGATGGCAGCTTATGCCTTTCGAAGTTCAAGGGACTGTAGCCAAAGGGGCAGCAGTTGATACATGGGTAAGAAGTGGGGGAGGAAACAAAGGGTCATCAGATAATGTTTTGTGGCAACCCGGGAGGGACTCATCCTGGGACTTCTCAGTCCCGAGTGACAGGAATGGGAATTGTGACTGAAAGGACCCTACAGATAATACTTTAATTAAGATCACTCTGCATGAGAGGAAATCCTCAAATTACTCTTGGATCTGTCAAGAATAAATGAATTCAATTTTGGTAAAATATGATGAACGAAGTTGAGCTATATCATTCTTTCATGAATAGAAATTGTTGGTTTAGAGGAATGAAATATTCCAAATCTTTGGTCAGTCCAAATTATAAATTGAACAATTATTTGTATGTGGAAATCTAGAGTTTACATCTACAACTCTGTTTTCTGCCCACCAAAAAATACCCTCAATGGTAATTTAGCCTATTTTTAACTGAAGGAACCTAATTCAAGTTGTAAGAAGGACCATTACAAGGATGCAAAATTTCCATTTCAAGCATCTATTAAAATTGATATTAAGGATTTAAAGAGGTCAAATAAAGTAGAATAAAAATCCTCAAAAATATTCTATATGTACACTAAAAACATACTTCCTTTAAACTTGAAAGACCTCTTTCATAAAATATAGAAAAAGAGCCATATTTTATAAGCAACTCTTCTCCACCTTCTGTTTTATCTGTTTATTTTTAAAATGAAGGTAGTGGTAATTATTTCTGTTTTGACTGACTTTATTTGTAAGCAGGCCATTGGTTTTGCAAAGCTTTCTTTCTGGAGAAATATGACAGTATGTGATTTATTGTACTTAATATTTTGCCCCTTAGTCACTTCCCTGACTGAAATTTTCCAATCTCATTAAGTGACTACTTTAGTTTACGACAGATGGACAGTGACAACAGGATATAAAATGAACAGCTGTCCTCCTCCCCTTTTGCACCTTTCTCCCTTCCAGTCCTATTCCCATTCCCTCACTTGCAAAATATTTGTATTACTTCATTTTCACTGCCACTTCCCTCATAAGGAAGAGTGGAATTGATTCTCTTCCAATTTATGGACTATCCATACCATCTTCCAACCATCTTCCCACCCCTTTGCAAGTTTTCTCCACAGTGGAGAACTTTTACCAGCACCTATGTGAGGGAAACACAAGGAAGAGAAATACAAAAGAGTCAGGCTTTGCCAGGTTTCCTGCTGGGCAGTTCGCCTATCCCCAGAGCCAGGCCATATTACCCATGCCTGAGTGCTCATCCCTGGTCCATTTTCTAGGAGGAATGAATCCATACCTTGGGCAGCAGATGTTAAGCACCGCCCTTCCCTCCACCCCCAGCAATCTGGAGGCTGGCATCACCACCCTTCTTGCTGTGCTGACTCTGACCTTGGGCCCCAGTTCTTGCAATGGCCTAGTTATCCCCACAGGAGGCTAGCCCTCTGTCCTTCACTGTGACCTTGACCCTCTGGGGCTGGTGCCTTATCTGCTTTCATCAGCCTACCTCCCAAATGATGGAGTCCTACTTCTGGAACTCCCTCTTTCCTGGACCATCTGACAGGCCATGCTCTTACTCTCCTTTGAGTTCCAGGGCTCTGTAGTCTGCACTCTTCACTTAACAATTTTTACTGCTTTTTCTTGGTTTCTTCTCATACATGGACTTTTTCCCACCTATTTGATAAACTCCTTGAAGGCTGGGCAGTGTCTTTTCTCTTCCATGGACATTGACACATCAAATTATATTTAAAATATCCTAAAGATCTTCACTCTGACAGAAGAGTCCTTGATCAAGAGTCTTTGATGAATTGATAAGAAAGAGGAAATTACTGACTTAGATCAACTTCTAATACTGTCCTGGATTTCATTCTGCACACTCCTTTATACTCCCATGCCTCAGAAGTCAAGAATGGGCACAGTATTGAACACCATCTGAAACAGAAGTAAACCCCTTTTCTAATCTGTAAATTTAATTCAATTAAGTTAATATTTATTTTGTTCTAGTTGTGAACAAATCCATACAAAGAGGGATCCTTCTTTATTCCTTTGCCCTCAATGAATATCTCAACTATAAAGGGTGAAAGTGGAGGTGCAGAAATGGTCAGTGTATAAATCAAAGCAAAGTAAAGTAGCTGTCATAAAATAAGTACAGAGAAAGTAGGGGTTCAGAGAGAGATAAGAATGGGGCAATGAGTTTTCATAGAGGAGTGGTATTTGAGAAAGACTATTAGATATATATTAATGCTCAATTTCTTCTGATCCTGAATTTCACTGCTGTAGCTCTTTACTAGAACAGCCCCAAAAATATTAGAAGAAATAGAATTTTTGATTAAATTTTAAGCCTCATCATGGTGAGTGACAACAAATTGAATATTTTCAAAGAGAAAGATCAAACTGTGTATTTTAACTTATATAAAGACAATCACCCATTTAATCATTTCTGATTATTCAAAAAACACTTATATTTAATCTCAACTATCTTTGCCAGAATTTATGTTTGGTAGAATTTTACAGTATTTCAGAATATTTACTTTTGATTATTTAAAATAGAACTTAATTTGGGGCAAGGTGGATTTGAAACATATATAAAGTTCATATAAATTAGTCTTTTAAAATATGGATTCCCTAAAAAGGGATGGATTTATTCCTAGATGAAGAAGAAGGATAATCTGAATTATAATCTCTTCTACACCTTTATTTATTAAACTTAGAAGATAGGTTCCATATTATAAACCTTTCATTTTCTTTGTATTGATGTATAATCTGTTTTATACCTATATTTATTAAACTTAAAAGACAGTTCCTATATTACAAACCTTTCATTTTTCTTTGTGTTAATGCAGATCTTTGAAG
This sequence comes from Cabassous unicinctus, assembly GCA_029593785.1. Classification (NCBI taxonomy): domain Eukaryota; kingdom Metazoa; phylum Chordata; class Mammalia; order Cingulata; family Chlamyphoridae; genus Cabassous; species Cabassous unicinctus. Next base: position 36,682 of record JAQZBX010008087.1, on the reverse strand, counting down.
ATCTGAAATTCTAGTCTTAAAGAAATCTCACTTTAATATATATGTTATAAACAAAAATCTTATGCTTAAATAAAACATTTATATAACCTTACAAAGCATATGTTTTAAACTAATTTTACCATTAAAATTTTCTAAACTTCTGTGTTTGATTTATATTTCCTTTGAGCTCAAACCATGAGAGAATTTGTTAGTCTTTTACTTACAGATTTTCATGTTTTCAGGAAAGATTTTTCACAATTTCATAATAAATTCCCCAAGGTCTTACTCACTTACCAAGGAGATTGACTCTTTGGGAAAAAAATGAGAATCTAATTTAGAAATGTATTTCAGTGAGTTCAGAGAGGAAATGAGCAATAATTCACATCAAAGTACCGAGGCCTCAACATTTCTCCTTCTCATGAATTACCTGCTCTGAGACGGTTGAGAGCTGCTTTTCTGAATCAAGTTCTGAGTAATTAAGATGTTTATGAGTTAGGAGGGTCAAGGGAAAACCTAGCTGCTTCTTACACTGAATGAAATACAATACCTTTTAGAATCACTTACATGTGGCATTTTATTCAATATATCTATTTAAGAAAAAATAATGCCAGATCACTTTTCTTTTACAAATCAATCTTCCGATTCAACAATAAATGTACCTCTAACTTTCATAATTTTAGTTTTTATTACTCAAAAAACACTCATATGAAATTAATAGCTCTCATTTACTCAGAGAGCTACTATATAGCACATATAGTACATAAGAGAATAATTCAAGCCTATGAACATTTTCATATCTTAATTTGTAAACATAAAGCATTGATGATTTAATGGTTTTTCTCTGTATTGAGATAATAAAAAGAAAAAAGCGGAAAAAAAAATACACACCCAAATATACAAACCCCCCAATTTTCAGGATAATCATAGGTAAAACCAAATTTTCTTTAAGGTACTAATTTTACAAAATATGAATAAATAACAGGTAGATTTTAGCCTATTTCCAGTTCAATAATCACATACTGATTAATACATGGATATATATTTTTGTCTACTTGCTTTACTGAAAGTATAGTTAAACAGGCCCTTTTGCGGACCTCTGTTGTCTATTAAATAAATTAATTTCAGTCACTGCAGGTTAACTTGTCAGATGGACACAATTTTTATCTGACATTGTCTATAGTCACCTCGGGCCAGGAGGGCACCTGTCCCTCCTATATCTTGCTTCTGTTCACTCTGTCTCCTCACCTAGAAAAGTTTTCTCCATCCTTCCCAGTGACTCATGCTGCTGGCTTCCAGAGACCATCCTCTTTACGAAGACTCCATGAATTTCTGACTCTATAGGACCTCACTGGACTCTGCCACCACAGGGACCTGGATACATGCCTCATCTCTGTTTATAACAACCTGGCAGTTCTCTATAGGTTTCATGATCCATATGTATCCACCTTCTAATATGCCACTATGTGCTGTAAAAATGTTCTGTTTTCTCACTGTGTTTGTCTTCCCATAGTTTAGGTTAGCTTGAGACAATGCTGGACACATAGAAAATATTTGAGAAATGAGTTTAGTGAATGATGATGCAAAACACTATCAGCACTTCCCTTTGACCCAGAATGCTGCCTAGGAAAAGAGAGTTTGGAAGCATCTATATGATAATGATTTGCAAGGTCATCATCTCAATTTTTTCTTCCTATCCCTGAGGAAATCTAAAGGAAATGGGTAAATGGCCCTAAGGCTACAACCATAAATTCCACAAGTTGAATCAAATGAATCAAGCAAGGATTGTAGCAGATCAATGTTTCAGCACAGAAATGGATATAAGATCTTTCATTGGAATGGAAAAATGAAAAGTTCTTCTAAGATTATCTTAGGACATTTTCAATATGATTTAGCCCTTGATAACCTGATAAATTTCAACTTGTAGAACTGTTATTTCAGAATGCTTTGACTTTAAAACTCATTTGGTTAAGATAACCTGTATATTTATGTGTGTATATATATGTAAGCATATATATATTTATGTGTATATATGCATGTATGCATGTGTGTGTATACGTGTGTGTGTTAGAGTTGGGAGAGCATGCTGTTAAAAATTGGCTTGGTAGAATTTACTTAATACATTCTAGTAATTTGAGCAATTTCTGGATACATATGTCTGAAATATTTGAGAATATTTTGGATAACATTTGAAAATGTTTACAAGAGCAACATGAAAATATCAAGACAATGATTTCTCCAACTGTGATTATACATGCACAATTATGAGCATAATTCACCATGAAGACCATAAATAAAGATGAAATCTGCTACAAAATTGCCTGTGTAACACCTGAATCATCATGCTATGAAATGAACATTTAACATTCTCAAGGACTTCCTGAGAAGTGACACTTAATCTAACTGACCATATTTAAATACATTATTAGTATAAATATGAAGAACTCCACAATACACAAATATATATGTTGAACAGTCTCATATAGTTTTTTAAATAACATACTCATAATATAATCTTTGAACAGAGTGTAAATGCCATGGCTTCTTAAATATGGTTGCCATTTTTGTATTTGGTCATTGCAGAGCTTATAAAGTTCATAACGAATGTGCAAAATTATGCCATCTCTGGAATTTGTGTATATAATCTTTATAACATCTGTATAAACAGCTTGATGCTACTCCAAGTACTCATGAGACATACAAAACCATTTCTAGAAAGTTCTGCCCACTACACTATATTGACCATACCACTAAGCATCATGGTTTGCCACCATGTTTTTTTCTCAGCCATCCTATGTCTTCTTTGTTCCCAAGATTTTTCACTCTCAAAATGAAGTAAGTAAATCTCCCCAATGAAACCTCTAATAACAAATTACAACTTCTCTTACTAAATATTTTGTTTCATTCTCAAACAATGGCATACTAAAATTTCACTTTTGATTCTAAAACTCTCAAGCAAAAAGGAGATTTCAAGAAAGTAACTTTTAACTATAAACCTGAGCTCAATTGGCTCTCTATCCCTCTCTCTGTCTCCCTCCTTCCCTCCCCCCCCCCTCTCTTTCTCTCTCTCTCTGTCACTAACTACCTGATACTGTTACTCTTCCAGTCTTATATACCAGGCTTCAAATCCATGCTTTAAATAAACACAAGCAACTCCAGCCTGGTGGACTAGCAGACCTCTGGCCTGTGGGAAAATCAAAAGCTCTTGCTATATCACATGGCTGCATCCAGTCCCAAGTCTTGTTCTGGGTTTTGGTCTCAGTTACCAAACTCTGCATTCTCTGATTACCTCCCCTTGCAGTAATTTTTTAATCAGCTCTATTGTTGAGGAAGGGGTGGATGAAAGATAAGGAAATACAGAACCTATGCCAGCTCTATGCATAATCTTTACTAGTCACAAAAATAGACCCTTTTTTCTTTTAAGGAAGAACAATTTAATTGTTGCTGGATCTCTCCTACCTTGAATAAAATGCAAATACTAGTAAAAATGTAAGACATATATTTTAAAGAGGATTCTCTTGTACTCTTTAATTGTTTAAAGATAATATCTGAAATTCATATTCACTGCTCTAAAAAAAAGCAGGAATAAAATTGGAACACAGATAAATAAAAAACATAATCAGTTTATTATTTTATATTCCATAGTATAATGAATCTAAATTCACTTGTTCTGGTAAAGAACCCTATGTTACTTGCTTGTCATGCTAGAATTTTAAATTTTGTTTACCAAGACTTGAAAAAAATGAAGCTTATTTTTTTCTGATTATGAAAGTATTACATGTTCATTATAGAAAAGTTAGAATATATTTGCTAATAGATCAAAGAAATCCTACTCATAATTTTTAAATTATTTTTTGTTTTTCTTAAATCTCTTCCTATGACCACATATAGACTTCTAAATAGTCTGTAGATTCTTGATGGTAACACTGTCATTGTGAGAAGAAAATAACTCAAACTATAATCAGGCAGTTTCACATAATATCCCCAGAAGCTGAAATGAAGCACACTGATGAAAAAGTGATGAAAACTACATGACTTGAAGGAAAATGCTCTTAGACACAATCTACCACAGTGGGCTCCAGCTGTGAGAGTGCTGACTTGATATTTGGGGTAGAAGGCTACTGAAGCACTCAATCTTTTTGCTAATGGTTGTTCTCCAAAGATGTGAGGGTGAGGATAGTGATGCCTGGCAAACCATCCCAGGAGCACAGTTTCTGGAAAGCCAATAATCATGCTGTGGAGACGGACCATGACGAGGTTTCCATATCATGGGACCAAGATCAAGAAAGCTAGATCCCATCTAGATGTGATATCTTTCTTTTCCTAGAACATTTCTCTTGAAAACTTGTACAAGTTATTCATTAATATTTACCTTTGGAAAATTAAAATGTAAAGTAATAAAATAGACAACAAAACTATAAATACTTGATCAAAAGGTTCACTATTTTACTTAAAGCTTTGGGTAGGAATTTTTGCTTTAATATAAAAGCACTTAAAAGAAATATTGTCAGATAAAGATTTTCTTTTTCATTATTATGCCTGGATTCAACATATAGATTACTTACACCAAATGGGAAGCCCTAAGTGGTTTCTCTAAACAGCCACCAATTACCTTTCACTCCCATTCAGTAAGAGCTCAGGAAATTTAACAGATTTCCATCTTAATCTGGGCATCATATAGCTAGTAAGATAATTATGCTGTAATCAAATAGCACAATGCATTCAAAATCCAAATGTAAATCATTTTAAGATATTTTGGATTAGCTGTAGCATTTGTAAGTACCACTTACTGCTAGAGAGAAGTGAGAACAGAAAGTATCATTAAATTTTTTTCACTTTAAACCTGTTTCAAACTATTTACTGCAAAGTTAAGACTTACTCTTCTCCACATGTAAAAGCATTTGGCACTATAACACTGATTGTACACTATGATTAAAATAAACATTTCCAAGTTAAATCGCTATAATTGCTAAAGGTACTTACCAATGGAAAATTGGAGGACAGAGGCTGTTGTTGTATTAAGACTTGTAGTAATCTAGAAAAAGAAATATTCAAAATTAAGACAAGAGAGAAAGGAGGAAAAAGAAGAAAAAGTTGTGGGTGGGGAAGGTGAGGCAGTGAAAAGAAGAGGAAAGAAAGGATCCATTAAAAGAAGGTATATTTATCCATTTGTTGGTTTATTTTTATCAATTTGTCTGCACACAGATTTATTTCATATTATCCCATAGGGAACAAAGCTGAGATCCTGACTTAGGCACTAATAGTAAATTTCTCAGGATTGAGAGCCCTTTATAGTGGAATCTACCAGGTAATCTTTTTTTTAAAGCATCACCTTGATGATGTCTTTTTTAAATTAAGAGATATTATTTTATTTATTTATTCCCCCCCCCCCTTCGTTGTTTGCACTTGCTATCTGCTCTCTGTGTCCATTTGCTGTGTGCTCGCTATGTCTGCTCATCTTCTCTTCAGGAGGCACCGGGAACCAAACCAGGTACCTCCCATATGGTAGGTGGGAGCTCAATCACTTGAGCCACATCTGCTTCCCTACTAGGTAATCTTTAGAGGGCATTTAACGCAGCCCGCCCCTACCCCCTCCATCTGCTCCCCTCCACCCTATATCAACAGATGTGGGGCCCAAAAGAAAATGTCATGAAAAGGCTATCAAACAAAAGTTGGGAGGTAAATTAGGAGTAAATGGATGGAGCAGAATAAGATTATTTTGAAAAGCAAATAGAACTATCATGGTTAAAGAGTATAGGGTTTCTTTGGGAGGGGATGAAAAGGTTCTATAACTGATTGTGGTGATGGCTGCACAACTCTGAATATATAAAAACCATACAATTGTAAACTTTACATGAATGAATTTCAGGGTATGCAAATTATTTCTAAATGAATCTGTTATCAAAAAAGTAAAATGGAATTATGGACCTAGAAATAGCCATAATTTCTGAAAGCAACATTTCTGTTACTTTTCCAACTTCATGAAGAAGCAGGCTTAAACAATTTTCCCTCTCCTAAAAGAGGAATAGTACATTATTTAATTTTATCTTCACTATTTATTTATTTGGAGACGTGACTTTGACCCATAACAGTTCAAATGAGACAAGAATTAAGGTTCTCATCCTCCTTGACTCTCTTGCTGGGTTCCAGAGCCCCATATGATAAAGTCTGGGATGCCTGACATGATCGCCCTGTAAAACAGATAGTGTTCCATTGTGTTTTCACATTGATAGAAGCAGTAGGCTTTCTTCCTTTTACTTCTTCCATGTCTTAATAACACACTAAGGCATATCGTTGTATCCATGCACTTTGTTAGCCCCCTGCAATAGAATCCATAAATGCAGAAAGGCCAAGTGATACTAGTCCAGTTCATGATTTGCTTTGGAAACTAAAGAGCAACTAACGTCTCTTGCTCTGCCAGAATTCAGTATAAATGTGGATATCAGAAAATCAGATGTGTGCTTCCTATTTTTACAACACCATCAAGAAAGATGATTTGATTATGCCAAGTAAACTTTTTAAAATTCAATGAAGAAGCAGGAAAGTTAACAGATAGGAGGGCAAGAGAGACCTCTGATACATTCAATATCAGTTTCTAATTAATTTTAACATCAGCAAAATCATTGGGGTCTGGATGTCAGAGGACATTCTCTGCATATTTCATTTAAATCCCTCATTATCAGAAATTATCTGCTAAAAGACAACCAACTGGCCAACCCTGCCCTATAGCTAAGAAATGAGTTCCTTCTCAAGATTCCTTTAAAAGAAATGTTTTTCTCACAGCTTTTAGAGTAAGTTCAGCTATTTGTCCTCATGGATTTCCACTTGGATAATTTTATCTTAAAATATGAAAAGGCACAATGTCAAAAGAGAATTTTTTTTTCATTTTTCACATAAATTGAATGAATGCTCTTTTCCTGTCTGATTTTCTGCAACTCCATAGTTTTGCAGGATGAATTATGAAATACTGCTGAATATAAGTTCTTTGAAACAACAGTACTTCATAAATTAAAAGCACCATGGTTATTGCTACTGTTAGTACATTTAAAATCCTAGAGAGTTGTAGACACTTATGCTGCTGGTGTAATATATGATGCTCGTGCCACCTGTGTGATCAAGTTCCACTGTTGTGACTTCTGCTAATAAACAGTAAGGTACGTGAGATACTGCCAATTTTCATATTACATGTGCTAAATGAGGATGACTCTAGACTTCAATCATCATTGATTCTAAATTATTCTCCTCACCAGGGGAGCTAAGGAATAGTGGAATGGTCAACTTTCATTTCTTTTCCTTTACTCATGTAGTGTTTTAGTAAAAATGTCAGCTACAAGAGTAGGAAAAAAAAAAGAAAAGAAAAAAGTAATAAGCACTGCCTAGAAAATCGATTCACTTATATTTACAATTGGGTTATACATAAAATTAAAAGTTACAATTGGGTATTATAACTTATTTATTACTCTTCAGCTCAAATATGTAATTTTAGTCTGCAAGATTATTAAGCCTTTATATCTGACATTCTGAAAACTAAAGGGCCTTTAAAAGGGCTTCTGATGAATAATAGAGCAACTATGAAAGACTCACAGAATTTTTTTCAATAAAATCTCAGTGCTTTTAATTTACCAAATAGATCACAAACCATAGAGAATTAGCCTGATAACCATATGAATCTGAGGAATTTTCTAAAAGGCTTAGAGCTCAGGACATGAGGATACAAGGGATGTATTTCTCCTTCACATCACTTTTCTTCTTCTTTCACTGTGCACCTCTCCCTGCAAATTTATATTGGGTTTGATTCTGTTTAAGTGTAAATTCACCTTTGTAACTAAAGTGCATTTGCAAAGTGGTAAGAATAATTTAGTAAATAATATCTTTAAAAAAAAAAAAACCCAGAGGGTGACATAACAACAAATTTTGTTTTAAGTCCTCCAAGAGCACACTTTCTTTTAAAGAAGTGGATAAATTAATTCCTTGTTACCTTCATTTGACTTCAACAAAATGAATAAAGTTCAGTGCCCCTCCCCATGAAATATGGAGACTTTGTGGGTAAACAAGAGGTAAACAAGAGGTGTAAGGGCTACATAGCAAGAAAAGTGAAAACACAAACATGTGGCGTGCACATCCGATAGGAGATGACTCCTTTTTTGACCTTGGTTATTATTGAAATGAAATGGTAATTTGACCAAAATTCACAAAATGGAGATCCTCTTTTTGGCATTTTAAAGGATAAAGGCTTTGCCTACTACTTTGCCTATGGTTGATTCACAACTGCAATAAGTATTGGATGTATGGAAAATAAGAAGGCATAGTTTTTAAAAAGTGATACTGTGGGGCTAATAATTTATATCAGTTCTTATGCAAAACAGTTTTGACTGGATCCAGTTTTGGAGTACAGTGCAAATATTTGACTTTTAGTGAACATTAATAGCATGTTAACTCACTTTTCATTTGCTAGATCTGTCTTCTGTAAACACAGCTTGGGTACAATATATATTTTGCCTCTAGGACACCAATGTAGTATAAATTATTGAAATTTATTAAAAGTTGCTCTAAAATACAGATGTCATCTCCAATATTCTCAATCTATCTTCATTCTACGCCCACTGATTTATAACACAAGTTTGTCTTAAGGAGAGACTTATGTTTTCTTTTTCTCAGATGAAGATAATTATTTTCAATATATTCCTTTTTAGTTGTAAGGAATGTCAAGTATGTCACATAAATTATATCACACAATTCAAAACTGGGTTATTGGGAATATCAATACTAATGATAAATAAACAGGAATATAGCATTAACGACAAGGATTAAGTATATTATGGATCCAGTAAACTAGATGCTACAGTTTCTATGCTATAGAAAGAAGAAATTTGACATTATATTCTTAGATTTTAAAAATATTTCCTATTGACCAGTGAAAACAACAAGAATTTGCTAAACCTTTTCAAAAACATAACTGAACAGGGAACATTCTAAAATAGGCATTAATTCTAAGCTCAATTAACTACAGTAAAAAATTAATTTTGTTTTAAGGTTTATAGATAATAAATTCAGTCACAGTACTTTATTAAAACATACTAGCAAGTCTATTTTTAAAGAAGAACTTTACTACCAGAGTCACATCCGTCTGCAGGAATATTATAACACCTTCTGAGACCTGAATTATGAGCACCTATTATTTTAATTTGCATCCAATTAATTCTGTTTATCTTCTAATTTCAACTAAAAACTCTTCAATTCATCAATGTTCTGAAGCTCATATCTTTAATAAATTAAATGGATCTATTGCCATGAAAGGGGTATTCAAGCAGCATAAAATAAGAACCATGTTACAAAAATTAATTGGCTTTCACATTTTTATAACTAAATCTTCTTTTAATTGCCTGTCTAGGTTTTTTTCTCCCTTTACTGTGGAAACCAGTCTTTTGGCAATTTTTAAAGTTAATGATTTTGAAACACAATGTGTAACTTTAGGGGTAAAAAATACAACCTGTTACTAAAAGCCCCATAATTCAGAAGATGTGGGAGGAAAGGAGGAAAGGATAAAGCATCGACTCCCTAGTTGAAAAGCAGAAAAGCGAAGCATAAGAGGTATCGTGAGAAGAGTATTAGGGTAAAGGAATCAAGCCAGAATGTACCAATTGCTTTTATAGGCTTTTTTCAAGAATGTGAAACGAATGTAGTCTTCATGCCAGAAAGAAGTATCAAGTAACAACAAAAGGCTCATTAGCCACATGCTGACAGCTAGTGATTTTGTTGCTTTTAATTTAGAACACTCATATTTCATTTTGCATCTGACCAAAGAACTTCTCTTTGCCAGCAAAGGCTAGTAAGTTTACACTGACACAGTGTAACCTGCTCCCGAGTAATTTGACGTAAACCAAAGTTTTCTTTTTCTATTTAAAATGGCTTATTGAGTGTGCTCTTTCACTTTTTCTTTTTTAAAATCCCTCAAAGTTCCTCTGTAGTTGGGAAAAATAATGTGATAAAATTGTTCATCTAACAGTTTTGGCTTGCAATGAAAAAACAAGGACAATTTTAAGAGCAAAGCTTTATACAAAAATTTAGAAGTCACAAAATTGTTTAGACATGATATATAATATGTGTACATATATATTAAATATATAACATCACACTCAAACTTTCAAAAAGCCATCTAATCATAGTGATGCACCATGTTTAATGAGATCAAATGGTGCTGCCCGTAGCATTATTGTTTTATTTTTACATTTGAAAATAGACCATTAAATCACCCCTCTTGAATTTGTAATAAGGCTCATAATATAAATATTTCAGTTTTTCGCCTGAACTGAAAGAGCATAAGAGAACCTTTTGTTGGCAGAATGCTCAGTAAATACTATGTGTTTGGAATAATGTACATAAATAGCATATACTTACCAAGTCTCTTGGACCATATGGCTCACAGAAGGTGACAGCATTGCCATGCATAATTGCACCACATTGTTCTCCAGTCTCACAGTTGTTACATTCAGCCCTGCGGGGACACAGAACACATTCCCAGTCTGAGTACAAAGCAGCACAAGGTAGTTTATTGCTCAGGTAAAGAAAGCTATATTAGTTATTATTTGTTAAACATTTGGTGGAAGATAATGATATTACATATGTTGCAACACGGTTAACCAGAAAACCTAAACTTAAGTCCCAATTCTTTCAACTTACTTTGTTGGGCAAGTTACTTATCCTCCCAAACTTTCAATTTCCTCCTCTGTAAAATGAGGATAATATCACTGACCTAAGCCTCATATATTTATTGTGAGAATTAAGTGAGCATATATAAAACACATAGTACAGAACCAATCTTACAGTTTGCCCTTAATAATGCATATAATATAATATATGCATTATTACATATAATATATATTACATCCAGTAAAAGAACTTTTGTAAATGTTAAAGACAAGCAAAGAATAATACCTGCTTACACAATGAACGAAAACTGTGTATACATGAATCAGATGTTTTACAAATTTCATACCTTTATCTTCTGAGTTATAGTCAGTGTCAATGTTCAAACTAACTGTCTTCAAATAAATTTGTATGTATGTATCTTACAATGCTAAAAATATTAATTGGACTATATTTAATTCACCATTAATATGGAATATAAAAAATACTAATTCAATCAAATTTTGGATACGGACTTATTGCAAATAATTTAATACGTTGCTTTACTTTATTACTGTAAAATGAAATAGTTAATAAAGCCTTAAGTCAGGCATCTCAAAAATAGTTATTCATGTCTTTAGTAGAAATTGTAGGTATGCATATTCTGGATTTGACTTTGTGCACTTCCAGTAACATTTACAATCCTCTGAATAGTGACATTTCAACATACAATCATTACATGCCTAACATGTAGAAAGAGAGATCTATGTTTCTCCTGTCTGAACCTCAAACCACATGAGAGCTGTAGTTCACGCAGAATGAACATTTTCAAAGACTTTTACATTCCAGGTGCCAAACACTTTGGAAAGGGCACTATGCCCTTCATTTCAGAGATCATTCTATTATGCCCTTTCAGCAGTTTGCTAATTCTAAAAAGAGAGGGGATAGGAACTCCCATCCAAATAGGAAGAAGACAACAATGTGAAGAGACCAGGTAGCCCACAAAGTCAAGAGGCAAGGGCACAATATGTACGTAAATATAAATGTAAATGTAAATGTAAATGTAAATGTAAATGTAAGGCCTTCTAATATGTGTACTGCACTTCTGAGCTGTGTTCCCACACAGGATTAACAGCATCAAGAACCTTTAATTTTTTGTTTTAGGTAAAATAGAGTAGAATTTTTATATAGAATTTAAAATGTTAATATCACATAGCATTACAAATCTTAGATTTAAATCTCTTGATTACTCAAAGCAAAATTCTACTAAAATGCCCGTGACTTTAGAACATATTAGAAGCTTCACAAGGGCAATGAACCTATCTCTTGTATCACCATTTATCCTGCCGTATTGTACTCCATGAATACACATTGACGGACTGAATATAAGACAATTTCATAAAGATGACTGTTATTAAGGTATGAGATGTAAAGCAGTGAGAATAGTGGTTGGCATATTGGTAAGTGCAATATAAGTATTGGCTATTATTATGATTATGATTTTCTCATGGACTTCCACCACTTTCATCTGCTCCAAAACTAGGATATGAGAGTAGTTTCTCCCCACAGAGAACGTATTATATGAATTTCTTGCTGCTGTTTTTAAATTCTTTAAACTATAGATGTCATTGTTTCCCAAAGAGTGTGGTTGTAATAAAAGCACAGGGAAATAGCACAAGAAGTATAGTGGGAATCTTTCCTTAGTGATGGATAAGGATTATTTGATCTTTAAGTCACTGTGGAATGACTTGAAAGAAACATCAACTTTGATGGAGAAAAAAATTAAAAGAATGTTCCAATCTCACAATGGCTATCTGCCATTTGCCTGCAGTGACTATAAACTAAAAGCATCATTGTTGATGTGAGTCTACGGCCAGTTGTTTAAATTCATAGAGCAGGCATTCTATCTATAAATACTGATCAGCAGTTCCCAAATCACCTGTATATCATTAAAATACGTATATGAACTATAGATATTAAAAGTCCCCTCCACCACCGTTTGGTTTCATAGGATCCAGGTGGAGCCTGGATATCTGCATATTGTTTAAAAGTGATTCTAATGTCAATGGCATACAGCCTGGCATTAGAAAACAATGAATAGATGATTGTTGTTTGATGTGTTTGGAGAACCACTTCTATTTTGTGGAATAACAGGGGTTAAAAACAAACAAACAGTAAACAGAAGAAAAAAAGAATGACGCAGCTCATCTCCCATTTGGCTCAACAACCCCTCTAGACCTTTTTCTTCTTCCTTGGGCTTTATAACTCAAGACATTTAAAGAAAAATTTATAAAGGCATCAGTACTCTGTCAAGAAACTTAAAGATTTATAATCATTAGATATTACCTACTGGGCTGTTAGTCGGAGGTAGAATGGCTTTGCCAAGGATTAGTGAACAAATCCCTCAGCTTTCTGCCAAGGTCTTTTAAATGTCCTTTGCTTGAATTTCACACAGCCTGACTGGGTTTGTCAACATAATTTTCTTTAATTTATCCTGAGCACCCATTCCTCTGGATGGTCAAATTCAACATTCTCTTAGCTGCCAGTGGTGTTATTTATTCATTCACCATTCATTAATTCATTCTTATACTTAACAAACTTGTCCTGAGCCCCTAACAGACACTGTGATAAGCTTTAGTAGTACAAAGACCAATAAAACACTGTCCTTTTCTTCAAGGAGCTTACATTCCAGGAGAGGACAGAAGTAAATACACAATTACAATATAGTGTGCCAATGCAATGATAGCTATTTACTGCATTCTATTATGTGCCAGATACTCTGAAGCCCATTTAAATCTCAGCCTCTCTGTAAGATAGTTATCAGTATCCTCATTTAACTACAAGAAAATTAAGCTTCAGAGAGGTTAAGCAATTTGCTCAAGTTCACAAAGCTGCCAAGTTGGCAGAGTTGCAATTTGGACCCAGAGCTTATTAACTCCAATACCCATGATTTTCTCCATTGTTCCTCACTTCGTATAACAGGAGTATGCACATGTTGTTATGTACCTAACTCAGACAGAATAAGTAAGGGAAAGCATCCAAAGAAGGTGGTCCTGGATCCATCTTGAATGAGAAATAGGAGTTACTCAAACAAGGAAAAAAGGTGTGGGTGTGATAAGCACAGAAAACAGAGATTAGGACACAAAGAACTGCCTGCAACCATGACAGTCTGTGGAGAAGGGGTAGGGCTGAAGGTGGGGACAAGAGATGGGGCTAGGATGTGGGGACCAGGCCGTGAAGGCCCCATGTGCCATTAACTAAGTGCTGGGTACTGTACTAGGAGCTTGGCAAACAATGTCTCAATTAATTCATATAAAACCTGCTCCCTGTAATTTTATCTCCATTTAGAGGATGCAAAAACTGATATTTAAAGAGATTAAATTATTGTCCAAGGTTAAACAACAAATAGGAAATAGAATTGGGATTCAAACTCAGTTTATTCTGTTTCCAAAGTTTTGTTAACAAATAACACCAAGAAAAATTACTCTGGCAAATGATGGATTAGAGGTAGAAAAGTCTGGGGGCTACTGATGTAATCCAAGCAAGTTATAATAATGTCTTGAAATAAGGTAAGGATGGAGAAAACTGGACACATTCTAGAGTATTGCTATTCAATAGAAATGTAATGTGAGCCACATATGTAACTTCCAACTTTCTAACAGCTACATTAAAAAATAAAAAGAAAGAGGTTACAAATGATTTTAATAATATATTTTATTTAACTCCATATACTCAAATTCTTACCTAGTCATATATAATCCATATACAAATTATTAACAATATAGGTTACAATCTTTTTTTATACCAAGTCTTCAAATTGTGAGATGTATTTTATAGTTACAACACATCTCAATTCAAATCAGGCACACAGCCATGTGCTTCATAGCCATAATGACTCATGGCTACCACATTGGACAGTAAAACTCTAGAGAATCACAGGTCTTGGAAACTGCTTTCTGGATATGCTGACAATTGGAGATGGGCAGCTGACATTATGAGTATCTGAACCTCAGGGAACAGAGACTGGGGATGAAATGACAGCTCAGGATCTAACTGAAATCATGGGGCGGGGGTGGGGTGGGAGAAAAGAGTGTAGAGAGGGAGAAGAAAAGAGGCCCCAAAACAGATCCTTGGGGGTACCATCAGATGTTCTTAGTCTCGTTCCTGGAAGGCTCTGACAGGCATCATGACCTTCCAGTGTATATAAATTTGAGCATATCTCCGCTGACTTTTCCAAGATTTTTGGCAGTGAGGTCCATTTCTATTCAACTTCCTAACTAACTTGTGGTGACCATCTGGGTGACGTTCCTGATAATGAATCTATAACATGACCTTGCTAATATTTTTTCTGTCAAAGTTAATCATTCTATGACTACATATATGAATGCCATTGGCATAAAGAAAAAGAGAGATCATAATTTTATGATGCACATAATGGCCCTCATGGAGAACAGGCAGGACAAACATTAAAAGACAGTCATGGCTTCCCAGAAGAAAATGGTGCTCCATGTCAGGGAGACAAATGGTGCATTTAGAAAACCTACAGATGTAAATAAACAAATTCCAAGAAAAGTAATTCCTGGCTCACACCAGAATTTAAAACAAAATTCGTTGCCTGAGCAATCTTTTAGTCCTGTTTTCCTTGCTCTCTTGGAATGCCCCTATGTCTAACAATTTAATTTGGTTGGGTGGATATAGGGACTTAAACCCAAAAGGTGTTCTCTGTGAAGATTGCTAGTCGTCTAAAATTCTATTCTTTCCTTATGGAAGAGTTCTATGAATTCTAAGGATTGGGATTCAATTTGCTGGAAGATGAGTGGTTCAATTTTCTTTAGGTTCAGAGTAAAAATATGCTGCTGATTGTTCCTGACATTTAAATCTGTGGCTTCACAAATGAATTTCTTCTACTTTCTCATTCTTTCATAAGAATGATGGGCTTCATAAAGTTAGGTAACATATCTTCTTCATAGATTTGTAGGAAGAAGGAAGTTTTAAATACTCTAGATTAAACAGACTTGTTTTTCAATTTAAAAAGGATTAGCAATAGATTTCTGCTCTGCCTAATAGTAAAAGTGATACCAAATGTTTCTCTAATCTCAGAAACATTTCCCCTTCTTTTTCTATTTCCCAATAAGAAAGCAGCAGATAAGAATCTGACAAATATAATGATTCAGCATATGAATCGCCCACCTAAAAAATATCCTGCCATGAACAGTAGGAATAGATGATATTTTAAGGGAGATGCTTGTTATCCGCAAAGACCTCACACACCCCTCATCACCCTGAATATATTGAGCCCTCTTTGAACCTATTTATCACATGCCAAGGCTACACAGGAAACAGTTCACAGATCATTGAATGTTAGAAGAGGCCTGAAATATCACCTAGTCTCATCACTCCTCGTTCTACAAATGATAAAATAGGACCAGATGTCAGGCAGCCAGGCTCCTTGTCCAGTATTCTTCCCACTCCACCCTAATGCAGCCAGTTAGAGTAAAGAATTCCAAATCTATAAGAACAATGTGCATTTCTAAGAAGGTTTGTCATCATTTTTATTGTTAGAGTTTATTGTGAAAATCTACAATGGCTTTTCTTTGAAATTCTTTTTTTTTTTTTTCTGCTTGTAGGATAAAAGGATTTTGTTTTGCTAATGAAATGTACAAAATGAGAGAAATGACATGAATGTCATAGAAAATGTTAAAAGTGAATTCTCTGGAATGAATTGCATAACAATTTAATTCAATATTCCTTTGGCTATGAACATTCTTAGAAAATTCACCACTATCTATTTTATAGCTATAACATATTTTTTTAAATTACTAAAACATGAAACAGTAAATCTAAAAACAGGTACTTGCTGACCAACAGTACAAGGGCCAAACCATAAAGATAAAGGAAAAAGAATTGCTTTGAACCACGGTTTAGTTTCTTGCTTTAACAAGCTCCTTGGTAGTTTGAAGCTTGTTATTTTTTATCTCAATTTATCTTTGTTTTTTATTATTTTGGCAGCTGTTTTTTGTCTCAGGACAAAGGATTATACAATAAGTGCATCTGAGCCATAGAAAGTATACTTCTAAAAGTATAATTGTGTTTTTAACCCTGATTTAAAATTATTGGCCTGAAAATCTACCAAAGTACCCATATAGTAGGCATGGAGAAGTCAGAAGTGAAATGTCCTTGGAGTCTGGGACCACAGCCTTCTGCAGTGACTTACACGGAGCTTTCAGGATGCAGGAAAGATGAAGAAGATTAATCAGAAAATTGAGCTCCTTTGAACAACAGGAGAATTATGAATGGTTGGTGGTGACATCATGCCGAGAACATAAATAAATCGGAATATTTTTTCAAGAGCAGTCTAATGGCAGGGCTCATTCTTCTTTTCAGATCATGGTGAAATCACTCAGCCTTTAGTCAGGCACTCTGGTGAAACAAGTTAATCACCTGGAAACTCACTGACAATCAGTTATCATCAAATCCTCATTTGAGATACATGCCATTTGTCCCCAACACCGAGGACATCGTATTATCTATCCATAATTTATTGCCTTTGAAGGGGTCAGGGTCTGGGGCTCAGCCTTAGAAGAAGCAATCTGGCATTCTATGAGCCAGAATTGTCTATTAACCAGCAATTCTGCATAGAGATATTAATATAATTTTAACAATTTTTTTCTGAGTAGAAAAAATGTATAGGTGTATTGAAAGAACTTCTTTGAAGTTGGAAAAAGAAAAACAAACAAAAAAATCTCTTGTAATTTCCTGACCCAAAGATAATGTGTGTCTCCAGCCAGGCACAGATCACACTGCTTGTGCTGATGTTTGCAAGGTGAGGCCAGATCAGGGATAAGTGAATCCATCAAAGTAAACGGAACCCAAAGGGCCATCTGTAGCTGGGCAGTCAGCTGTAGACACCGGAGCCCCCTGAATCGTCCATTCAAACTTAAATAACCGGAACATTCAACTTTTGACCATATTTTATAATAAATTTTATCATAAAAACGGTATGACTATTTATTTGTAGGCAATTTACATGATCATTTTCAAAAACTGAAAGATCAAGCTTTTACAAAATAAATCTCAAAAAAATCTTATTCTCTTTGTCAATGTGGGATATTTTTAGAAAAATAGCAAGGAAAGTTCACTCTATGAGACTGAGAATAATATCACCTTCAACTATGTCATTCTTTTTTTCTAAGACGCTAACACATTTTAAACGTGAAAATGACAAACTCCATTTATAGCTCATTCTTTCTTATTACTTCTCACTGAGGAAGGTAAAAGAACTCTTCTTATTTCACTAGGGAGTTCTAAAATGTGATCTCTTCTTTGTTAACAGGTACAAAGACAAATATTATTTGGGTTAAAAATAGCCCCTTTAAAATCTTACAACTGCACATAATATTCTGCCCTCCTACCATGGTGAGCTCCACTACATGCTGCTTAAAGAAATATTTTCTTGTTTCAAATATACTTGACATTTAATTGCAGTGAGTGAGCTCTTGTTTCTGCCATCTAAAACAGAGATTAAAGAAGGAAATAATAAGCCTCCAGATTCACACCTTATTTTATTAGTGGGAAACCTCCTGTTAACCTTTCTATTGTAGACGGTTTTCCCAAGAGCAATTACATCATGTTAAGGAAGGAGTGGAAGGAAGCAAGAGGGGTAGGTAAGCGGGGAGTTTTGTAACAAGAGGAAAAAGCTATCAACAAAAGAGGAGTGAGAGAGAGAGAAAGAGGAAAGAGGTAAAGAAATCAAAAGGGAGGATGTGAGAGAAAAGGTTGTTAAAAATGCACACAAGATCAGAACATCGGGCTATTAAACTCCAAAAATCTAATTATAATTCTACAACCCCAAAATACAATATTTTAGAGGTTCTGATGAGGGTATGTCATCAGAGAAATGATTTATTTTGCCTGGCTTTTCTCACCTATTCGCAATCTCCTGGTGTTACCAGCTCGTGAAAAATTGTGAGGTTTGTGCTACCTGTTACATCAGTTAATCTGATTAGGTCGCATGTCTTATAAACGGTCATGCTTACAAAAGTTCCTTTGAAATGCGTCAGCGGTGGTGCTGGCCCCTGGCAGACATGGTTAGAGCTGCCCCTTTGTCCAGCACTATCTCCCAGGCTACTGCCTAGCAGTCTGGTGGACTTTGAGCAAAGTAGATGTGCTTTTTTTCCAATTTCTTTCTCAGTGACATTGTTCATCAGTCTTACTTCTTTCTTACCACCTGGAGATTCCACTCACATTCTGGTTTTCACACTTTGCTACTAAACGGTAGAGTCTTCTCTGCTTGTTGTTGTATATGAGGAGCTCCTAGATACTAACCAACTAAACTACAGAGTGCCCTGACTACTTGCTTGACTTCTTTTCTCTTATGGGCTAAGCTATGAATCACTGAATAAAGCTTCAGTTTTAATATCTTATTTCAGCAATTTAATGTTTTTTCCCCAGATAATTTTTTTTTCTCAAAAGAAATGGACTTTGATAATTCAAACCACCAATCTTCTTTGCTCTATTTCAGAGCACTTGCTTCAATAAATTAGCATTTTCAAGAGAATACCAGATGCAGCAGTCTTTGATCTCTATGTCCCTAGTCCTGTAATATACTCTTTTACATATAGAAATGGAAATGTTCTAGACTTTTCTTAATTCAAGCGATCCTATGCAATGCCAGCCGTGGTTTTAGCTTCCCTGTAAATTCTGAGGCTTTCTGTATCATAAACCAATTGCTGACGGTGTTCACAGGACCTGAGATGACTTCGTCTGTGTCGTTCTTCCCGATGTCTCATGTTCCTGTCTGCATCAAGATGCACTCAACTAAGATGCACCTTCTGAGGAGCCACTCCTGTCCCTACCTGCTCTCTGCGGAATACAGCATCCCTTCTATTGGTGTTGTTCCATCACAGCACTGGAGGGAAAACATCTGTTGGCATCTAGTTGCCATTTATCATCCTGTTTTTACAGTCCTGTTTCCCACTAGAACATCAGAGTCTACTGATGCTATAGCTCTGAGTGCCTTTTGTGATCCTCAGCAAACAAGCAATAAAGAGATAATCTGTTTAAGCAAAACAAAGATTCCTCTTTGACTTTGTAATTGCTTGGAGGGTAAAGACACTTCTTAAGAAAACTTAATCGTTTTTAAGAATTTATTCACTTTTTCGTTCCTTTAACTCTCTTTCTCTGTCTGATCTCTTTGTAACCTCAAGTTATGAATCAGAGATGTCTCCTATTTCTTTTTTTTTCACATTCCTTTTCTTATTACTGTTGAAATTTTTATTGAGGTAAAATTTACACACAGTGAAATGCACAGATTTTTCAAGCAACAGATTTTTTCCAGTTCTGACAAATACACACATCTATGTGACCCACAACTTCCCAATATATACACAGAAAGGTCCCTCATGCCCCTCCCCTATCAGTCCCCCACCCCTGAAACAACTGCTGATGGGATTTCTATCCCTTTAGATAACTTTGCCTACCTAGATTTCATGTAAGTGGAATCATACAGTATGAACTTTTTAAGGCTTGCTTCTTTCATCCAACATAGTATTTTAAATATTCATCCATGTTATTGTAACTAAAAGGAATTCATTGCTTTTGATTGCTGAGTAGCATTCTATTATATAGATGTTATCACAGCTTGTTTATCCATTCTTCTGGGCTGTTTCCCACTCTGTTATTAGGTATATTTATCACTATGGATTGAATTGTGTCCCCCCAAAAAAGAAAGATATGTTCAAGTCCTAATATCCTCTCTCCTGACATGATCCTATTTGGAAACAGGATCTTTGAGGATATTATCAGTTTAAATGAGGTCAAACTGGTTTAGAATAGGCCCTAATCCAAAATGACTGGTATCCTTATAAGGAGGGGAAATCTGACACAGACAGACTGACAGAGACAAAGGCAGCCATGTGATGGAGGCAGAGATTGAATTATGCAACACAACAAAGAATGCCATGGATTGCTGGCCAACCCCTGTCAGAGCACCACAGACTTCCAAAGAAGCACGGAGGAGCAGGTGTAGCTCAGTGGGTGAGCACCTGCTTCCCATGGTCGAGGTCCCAGGTTCAATAATCCCTGGTACCTCCTAAAGAAAAAAAAAGAAGAAGATGAAGAAACGTCTTGCCTCCAGAACTGTGAGACAATAAATTTCTGTTGTTTTAAGGCACCCAGTTTGTGGTACTTGGTTAAGGCAGCCCAAACAACCAAGACGTTTGTTTTGAAGAAAAAAAAAATCAAGATTTCTCCCCATTCATACTGATATACTGGCAGTTTTCAGATCATACTAAAATATTTTAACTCATAAAAATGAACTATGAAGGTGCAGTTGAGGTACACGTAGTAACTGCTTACATGAAATGTTAATATGACAAAACATTTGTGGTCCCTTACATTCCTTCTAAATTTAGCCATATGGGGTTTTCTTTCCATCTCTTTTTGTTTGGATGGCTGGGCTGACTCTATATGACTAAGGCACTGTGATCCCCTCTAGCATCAGAAGAGCAATTGTATTGAACACACTTTCTAATAGGGAGTTGCTGCAATGCTGACAAATCGGTGTTGTTCAGTCCATGCACTCTCACCCTCTTGGGGTCAATGGCACATCAGAACTGATGGAGTTAGTGCTGTGGACCAGAAGTGTAGCTGCATGTGGTCTAGCATCAGGGTGATGTTAACATGGAGAACTCTCACTCTCATCAGTCTGAGCTGCCACTGTATTCCCTTGAAGGGGTTTTACGTCATGTGTAACTTCATTTTTTATCTCCAAATCAAGCAGGGCAATCAGAAGCAGCTGAGAGAGTGGGGAGATAAAGGGCTATTTCCCTTGCAGTACCCCAGAGAGATCTGGAGGACAAAGAGCAGAAGGAATCTACGCTCTCCATGTGTGGGAGACAGAAGGACCATAGCTACATGGTAGCAGACTAGAACACAGCATCTCAAAGATGCCCATGTCCCAGGTCCAGGAACAGAAGCAGAACGCTTCTGTGCCCACAAGCAGGGTTCAAAACAGAGCCACTGCCTGAAGGAGTGGTTAGGGCCAAGGCTGTCTGTATGGACCAGCGACCACGGACTAGGTGAGAGGACGGAGAGCTCAGTGGCTACCTGCAGGAACAGATGACTGGGAGGCCAGAGCTGTATCCCACCCTATTCCCTGCTTTTGCACTAATAAACCCCCTGAAACTTAGCCACAACACCAAAATATGAGAGAGGGCAAGTTAGAATTGACCGAAATTAAGTTTTCTATGAACCTGGTGGAAGGGGGACAAGAAAAAGAAATTAAATTGGGTCATGAAAGGATAAAGAAAGTTTGGTTTCTTTGATATTTAAGTCTGAACAGACTTCACAACTGCTCTACAATTTCTGGAAGGACTCATGGAAACTAATAGGTGCTGTCTATGGAGAAAGGGAATATGGATCTAGTGTGGGAAGAAGGCTTACTTTTTATTGCTTATATTTTTGTATTACTTGGATTTTCACCAAGTCTATTTATTAATTTTTTCAATCAAATCAAGCACTTAAACTAAGTAGATAGACAATACATCCAACTTTGAACTGAAGTAAAAATGATTTTCTCAGTACTATTCCAACCGCTGTCAAACACTTGGAATAGTAACACAGCTGTTATGTTCATTCATAATAATAGTAACATAATTTTTATGACCTGTTTTTTATGTACAATCATTGTACATGAGATAAAAAAAAGCTTGGATACCAGAAAATCACATGAAATGCAATTTTTAAAAAAATTGATTTCATTAGGTAGAGTTCATGGAAGCAAATTAGTTGTAAGTGAATTTTTAAGGTTAAACTGATCTACCTCTCCAACATTGCAGATGTAATTTTAGTTTCTTATTTTGTCCTTTTGCTTATCCTTAAAAATTAGAAATTAAATAAAAATTAGAAATTAAAGAATGCATACGAAGCTTTCGGAAGCCCATGAGAGAAACATATTCATGTAAGTAGCACATTTTTCCCCAGTGGCAGATTATTTGGTGACTATTTGGCATGGCCATTTGGACACAAGCAGCACCCCCAGGCACTTTGCTATCTGGTGGAGATCGGCCGCAGCACAGAGCCGCGGAACCTGCTGACAATGTTTCTCCTTCCCACATTGCCATAAAGTTCCCCAGTGGGTTTACGATTCTCCTGTGGGGCGAAGAAAATCAAAGAAGATATTATAAGGAATGAAGCTTAGGTGAC
The DNA here is from genome assembly GCA_029593785.1 of Cabassous unicinctus. Taxonomy (NCBI): domain Eukaryota; kingdom Metazoa; phylum Chordata; class Mammalia; order Cingulata; family Chlamyphoridae; genus Cabassous; species Cabassous unicinctus. The sequence goes on along the minus strand of JAQZBX010008087.1, from coordinate 13,876 downwards.
AAAATGTGTACTGAGAAAATAGAGGCTTTGGTAGAATGAAGAATTGCCCCTGGTTCCAAAACAGAGTGGAGCTATGTAACTTTAGTGAAAATATTTCCTTGGGATATTTGATTTTACTGTGTATTGGCTTCTGACTTTAGGGAATTTATATCTATTTTTAAGGGGTCCAAGACCCTCTTTTTCTCCATGATTCTGCCATAAAATCATTCTCATTTATATATTAATATAAACATATTTTAATATTTGTAAATGAAAATTAACATAATTGTATGTTCTATGATACACATATATTTAACTTGATGCCTACTTTTCATATAAATACAATAAAGGAAGACTTGGAGACTCAAGGAAATTAGCTGAAGACTATTTGAATACTCATGATTTTGGGGTATATGTAGGCTTTGAGGAGACAAGTGGCTCAATGTACAAATACCCTACAGGAGGAAGAGCATGGGGGTGGGGAGGGAAAGAAGGAGGAAAGGATATAGAGGGAGAGGGAAGAGCAGAAGGGAGGGAGGGAAGGACAAACAGAAGGAGCCAGAAAGGAAGGGAGGAGCTGGCATGTACTGAGTACCTACAATACATCAGCCATAGTGCTAGAGCTTTTCACACAAATTAATTCATCAAACCTTAAAATAACGCTGAAAGTACAGTAATAGCCCCAGTTTTACTGATGGGGTGAAGTAGCTTTTTGCTTTTCTCAAGGTACCCAGCTGGCAGGCAGCTCATTCAAAAGTCAAACACAGATTGGCCTGACCTCAGAGCCTCTGTCACCTTTGGTTAAATAAAGTCACCTCCCAAATAATGGGAGTTTCTGTGTGTGTGTGTGTGTGTGTGTGTGTGTGTGTGTGTGTTTGTGTGTGTGTGTGTTAAATCTTACAGACTTAACAGAAGCTAAGTGAAGGAGATTGTGGGTGATAAGCGATAAACTAAAATCACTCTGGGGTATATTTGATATAAGATAGGGGCACTTAACTTCTTAAAGTTAAAAGAAAGGTTTTAAAGAAGTAGGAAAAACCATAGCTTAAGTGAAAGAGACATAAAATCCATAACTTTGGTCAAGAAAGCATATTTCAAATCAGTCATAAAAGTGGGTGAAGTAAAATCATTCACATTTTATTGATTAAAAAAAAAACAGAATTTGAACCACATAAAAGTCACATTTTGTATTTGCAAGAAAATTCACTGAAGAAAATAAATTAGTTTGACAGAAATGAACTTGCCTTGAAAGAACCAGATTATTTGATAGCATCTATATTAATGGGATATAAAAAACCAAATGTCAGGAAACATAGATAATTTTTTTATGGATAAAAGATGTGCTTAGAAAGTTTTTTGCCTTTTCTTAATAATGATTTTCAATTGATTTAAAGAAATTTATATTTAGGATATATTCATAGAAAAGCAAAGGTCTATTGATAAATTGTTTCTTTAAATGGCACATCTCTGTCTAGTCTGATCATAGTTTTTTCTGTATTCTCAATCTATATTTCTTTCTGGAAAAAATATAAAAGTTCCTTTGTCTAGTATTGAAACACCAATACTCTATATACTTATATATTATCTTCAACATTCTGGTCAAGGGCCATTTTCTCCATGAAACTCTCTTGATAAATCCAGTAGAAGTCATCTCTTCTTTTTGGGAACTCCTGTGGCATGTTATTTGTACCCCTTTTTCACCCTTAAGGATTTCTGTCCTGGATTACAGGTTTTTAAAACGTGTTTTCGGGGTCTATTCTACTAAAATATAAGCTACTTGAGAGAAGGAACCATTTACCTTTTAACTTACTAAATAAATAAAATAATTTATTTGTAAAATTAATTTAAAAATTAATAATAATTATTAATATTTGTTAAAAGTAAACAAAACCAGAGATGAATATTATATGTGGGCATTTAAGCATAGAAGTATCATTTTCTTTTTGGTTCTAAGTATTGCTTGGATTTAAAAGTTTATATTAGCCTTTCTAATCTATTTTGAACTCTTAGTTGTCTATGCAAAAAAAGTTCAGTATCACAGAAAATCCAAATTCAGACAGTCTCCAAATTATGCTGACTGATTGTAGTTCGGGGTCAATACCCGGCAAAAATATAACAAATTGCCAATGATTTCATGCATCCATTTATATATTCAACAAGTGTTTAGTGGGTGAGTTTTGGTTCATTATTTCTTTGCTCTCAAAATTCCCATAAAGTCACATCTAATCAGTCTTCCAAGGAGAGACTGCAGTATAAATAATTAAATGCCCCCAAGAACTTAGAAATTATTTGAATGTATGACTTAAATCATCTGTACATTTCAGGTAAATCATTTCCTCTTTCACTTGGCATAAATGTAATTATTAGGCACATTAAAGCAAAATGTATTCTATTACACAGAACCTGTACAACTGAAGAAAACATCTAATCACACCCATGGTTTTGAGGGACACCTAGATTCAATTCTTAAAGAAATAAAAAAAAAAAATAGACATTATACATGAAGTCCAGTTACATAGTTTAACAATTTTCACCAAAGAGCAACTTAATTTTAAATAACTGCTCCTAAGGGAGCAATCAGCAGCATTTCATTAAACAAACCAAAGTGAGGCACATTGCTGTAACTTACCATAAATTTGGATTCAATTCCAGTTGCTGGTAGGAGTCAAAGTCATCTCGTAGGATAACACTGTTACTATGTATCTCAGCTAAAAGAAAAATATTCAGAAAAAAATTATACTACAATAGTAGATTTTGCTAAACAACAGTGTTAACATGCTGCATTCACTGAGAATAACAGTATTTTAAATTAAAAGTAAATTTTAATTGATTATATTTGCTTTGTTCCTAAACCACTAAGGGACAAGGGTAATGGCTCTCCTCTTTGGACACCTGGCAGTCTAGAAGCCAGAGCACCCAAGGAGAACCCCACCAAGCCGTCATCAGCAGGAGTGGCAGGAAGGCCGAGGTCAGCACTAATCTACAAGGAGAGGCAACACAGGATTTGTCTCTCATGTCCCCACACACACTTGTCAACAGCTTCCAAGAAAATGCCCAGAACAAATTTAGTGTTTAATTTATTTTAAAGCATGGAAGGAGAAGAACGTTCTGGCTATTTATTTTTAGCTAAAGTTGCTAATATTTACTGTCCCATTTTTTTCTCCCCATGCCCCCCCGCCCCCCACCCCCGGCTTTATTCTCTTGTTCCCTAAATTCACTCATTCTTTCAACTTAATGTGTTTTCAATTGTTAGGAAAAAATTCTCTGAATTCCATAGGAGAAATTATCCATCTATATAAGTAAAATCCCCAAATAAAGTCATGTGAGAAGTTAGGAGGAACAGGAATCATCCATGGCTTAAGTATACTATTACTATACTTGAAATTGTACTAAATACCCACTTTTAAGCTCTAGAAGAACTCTGGACATGCCAAAAGCAAAGAATTGCTTCACAAACCGTAGAGAACATATTTCCACTGAAAAGAGGGTGGGCAAGTAAAAACAATTTCATGGTCAACTATAATAGAGTGAGCTCATTTTTAAGGTTCTACGAAAAATAATTATTTCAAGTTGTAAAAAACCAATCTACTTCTTTAAAAATCCTGTCATCTGATTCTCAATTTGCTGAGGAAGTTTGTTTCAACTAATCAACATTGTCTGTGCCTTTACAATTTTGTCTGAACTAGTTAATCAGCTGCTTTTTGGAAAAATTTAAACTTATATCATCTGATTAACAAAAAAGTAACCAACATTTTGCCACCCCCAAAGGTGATATTTTATTTTATTTTTATTTTTTTGGCTCACTAAAAAATAATTCTCTGAAGTCACCAGGTAATGAAAATCTTGCCCCAAAGCTCAAGAAGCATCATTTCAAGTTCTCTTTGGCGACATTGCTACCTATTGCCATCCTGGGCCCCTTTCTTTGTAATAGGTATGTCAGCAGGTAAGCACATAATGTAGTCACTGGAAAACAGTGAATCAGCGTGTACTGAGAGGACTGGCTGCTCAGACTTGAAGCCTTAGGCAGCAGAACGGGTAGAATATGGCTTTACGCTGGAGAGAACGCTGTGATTTATTCTGCAAATTGGAGTGATTTAATGATGCCTCTCAGCGATTAGATACAGTGCCTGAAATGCCTACAGGGTGAAGCTCTCTCAGATGCCCAACCCTGGCCGAGACACGGCTGGGCCACTGCGGGTCACCAGCCTGTCTAGGCTGCCAGAAGGCATGCTTCTAAGTGCTTATGTTAGTCTGCCAAATAAGAAGAGCCCCAAGCTGTAGCATTACATAAAAGTAGAGCTTCTCAAGGCAGGTTTCCCAAAGAGAAAAATAAATTAATTGGGTTTACAGGTTGAAAGAAAAAGCCCAAGAGACAAACGACTGACCTATCTGGAGGTCCCACAGTGAGAGGCATCTGAAAAGACTGGAACCAGCTAGGACGAGTTATTTTCATTCCTATTAAATAGTGTGGTGTAGCAGGCTGCTTTTAAAATAAGTCTTCACTGAGATAAATGAGAAATTTAACTCTTAAAGTACATTTGTTTTCTAGAGAATGCTTGACAAGGGCAACTGGGTAAGTCTCAGGGGTTATTTGTTCATGTCTTTATTTCCAAACATTTATATACAATTGACTATATACTTTACAAACACAGTTATTTAAACCTATATAACCCTATGGGGTAGGTACTATTATTACTTCCATTTTACAGATGAGGAAACTGAAGCACAGAGAGTTAAGTAACTTGTTCAATATCACTGCTAATAAGTGATAGAGGGGAGATAAATCTAGGCAGTTTGGCCCCAGAATCTGTACGCTTAACCACTACGCAACTCTGCCTCAAGAGCTGTGTGCTACTGGGTACATGGCACTACAAAAAGACCACGGGAAAATGAGAGTTGGTTATTTACATAGTGCGATTAAAAAACATATAGTTATTTAGTCAGCTTTTGAAGAAAAGACTACAATATTTATCTTTATACAACCCAGTACTAACTTGAGCAGAAATCTCAAATATGAAATATCAATTCCTCTATATGTGCCTCTCTTCATCCACTGCTTCCAAGCCCTGCTATTTATGGTGGTTAAATAGTAACCACCATAAATGGTGGTTGGAGAAAAGTCAGCATTAGAACACTCTGCCCAAAGGGCAGTCTGCTCCACACCCAACAGGATGCCAAGGACAAGGCTACTCAAGGTGTGAAACTCCCCTCTCTAGCCTCGATGGGCAGCATGACCACCACCTCCGGGAGGCTCTGTATTCAAGGATTATCTGGACTGAATCTATTTCAGTGAATATTCAATGAATCAGGGAAAGCAGGGTTTCCTCACCTCTGTAACATCTTCCCACAGAGCCAGAGGAATGAGATAAGTAGATCAAGTACTAAGAGTAATGACATCAGAGTCTTAAATGCTTACCGAGATGTGGGTGCATAGTGGCCTCTGTTGGAGCTGGATTGAGAGAGAAAAAAAGGGAGAGATGGTTGATTAATAACAAAAGCAAAATACAGTAATAATCATAAATACTGTTACAACATTTAGGTCACATCGAACAAATCACATGGCTAGAGCCTTTTTAGAGGAATAAAAAGAAAATTCTAATAAACATCCTAAAATAAAATGAGATAGCCAACACTCTTTTTAGTTGCTGTATTCAAAAGTAATGGATTACTCCTAGAGGGAAGAGTAGAAGCCAAGATACAAAGGACAGTTATTTATTACACAGGTTTAGTCAAATATTCCTTGAAACACACAGCATAAATGTGATGTGATAATTTATGGATATGCCAAAACCCTTTCTGGGCACCCATTATATATCAGGAACTATGCTGGGTATTAGAGAAATAAGACAAACACACCATTCTTGTCCAGAAGGAGTTCATGGTCTGGTGCGGACAGTTACAATATAGTGTTATAAGTGCATGATAGATTGCTCAGAAGGTGCTGGGGTGGGGGTGAGGAGACATGGGAGGATACTACATCTTGACTGACCAGGGGATGATTTTTCCACTGAGTTTTTTCTTTATTAGAGAAGTTATGGACTTACAAATCAATCATGCATAAAATACAGGATTTCCATATACCGTGTTATTACTAACAACAGGCTTTGGTGTGGAGCATTTGTTACTATTGATGACAGCACATTTTGATAATTGTACTATTAACCATAGTCCATGATTTAACTTAGGGTTCACTGTTTGAGTAGTATACTCCACTGAGTTTTGTAAGCCTAGGAGAAGGCCAGTTTGGGGTGAGGTACAGGAGAGATGCTCCTTTCTGGAGTAAAAGTGGAACGGCATAGAGAGTGAGAGAGGATGGTCTTTGGGGACAACTACAAGTTCAGCAGGACTGGATGAAAGTTTAAGACGAGAGAGTGGAAAGAGTGACGTTGGAGGGACTGAGGACAAGATCATAGTAGGGAATTTGGACTTCACCCTGAAAGCATGATGATCTCAGCACATTTGTGAACAAAGGAGTGGTATGTTCAAATATGCAGCTTAAGACAGCGTACTATGACAACAGTATGAGAATGGCTGATAGTGGTAGGGTGGGAGAAGACAGGAAACAGAGAGAACTCTTGGGAAGCTATGTTAGTTAAAGAGGGAAAATGGTCAGAACTAATCCAAGGTGGTGGCGTGGACGGAAAGATGTAACAAGATAGAACCAATAACACTGAGCGACCACTGGCTGTGGGGGTAAAGCAGAAGATGAAGTCCAAGAAGAGCTGCTGGTTTCTGGCCTCACAGACTGGTACTCTTAGCAAAGAGGGGGCGTGCAGGTATGGAGCTGAGTAAGGGAGTTTGGATGTGTGTGCAACTGGAGTTGATGGTAAGGGATCTCAGTGGAGATGCCTCTGGAGCGGTGCTGTCCAAGGTAGCGGGCACTGGCTGCCTGTGGTTACTGGGCACCTGGAATGTGGCCAACGTGCCTGAAGGAACTGAGTGCTTTATTTTATTTCATGTACATTTAAGTTTAAAAACCAAAGTGAAATTTTTTTATTAAACACAACTTCATTAACTTGGTAGGAATATATTTCATTTTAACTGATACCCCATGTAAGGTATTGCTGGATTGTACTGCATGTGTCATGCATTACCGTCAATTCTACTCTTACACATAAACATACCACTTACTTAGTGGTGTCAAGGATTGAGTCGATCAGAATGATATTTTTCTATGCATTGATGTAATACTGTAATGAGTTTATTTGATATTTTGTGCAGACAGCTTTCATTATAGTAAATCATAATTGGTAATTAAATTAAAATACTTATTAAGTATAACATAACTAAATTGCCTTTATAGTTTATATTAAATTAGTACAGATAAATTTTTTAATTTAAAATGAAGCCATGCTACTAATGAAGAACTGAGTAGGGATGAAGAAGCTAATATTACAACTGGAACAGTAAAGAAGGTAAGTCACCAACTTCATGACAAATGGCAATTGCAATTTGCTGCAACAGAACAAAATGAAAAGGCTGTTGTGTAAAAAGGTTTTAGATATAATGAAGTAGACAATATTGAGAGCCATTTTCAGAAATTACATAATGAATTTGATAAGAAGTTTCCTCTCAAAATTCAAAAAAGAATTGAATAAATTAGTTGCTTGAAACCAGAATTATATATGTCTAAGAAAAAAATGTTAATTATTTTTAATTGGATCTGAACTTGTAACTTTGGCCAGCTATTAAACAGCCTAGGTTCCTTGCACAAAAATATAAAATTATTTTTAGCTTGAGAGATGGCAAAACAAATTATTTCATTATGGAATTTTGTTTGAAAATTACGAGGAAAAGACTGAAAAAGTTATTTTACAATAAGTGAAAGATCTTCAATCAAGCTACTGAATAACTGTCTATAAAATACATGACATTTCTAGCAATAGCAAAGATCGATTCAAAATTTGAAAAGTGCAAGTACTTGTCAGATTTAGATGAGTAATTAGATTTAAATAAAAGGCACTGCCCAATTAGTTCTTTGGGAATGTTTTTTTTCCCTCAAAATTATGAGGAAATTTATGAGGAAATTAGTCAATTTATCATCTAAAATTTAGAACTCATGACAGATATATTTTAATCTTTTACATCTGTCAAAAAGGAATTTCAGCTAGATATGAAAAAATTAGTTTCTATCATGATGCACAGTGCTTTAGCTCTGTTAGATAAGAACTAGACTTAGCATCTTAAAACAGAAGACTGAGGTTTGTCTTATTGCTTCATACCAACATGTGATACATACTGAAAATACTCATGCTCAGTTTTTCGAAGCAGACTCTATAAAAAGTGTCATGGATATAGTTATTAACATCTTTCAGTATATACACACAAATGTTCCAAATCATCTCCAGCTTAAGGAACTCTTGAAAGAAATAAAAGATATTGAAGGTAATTATCTTGTGTTTTGTGCCAATGCTCACTGGTTGAGTTTTACAAAGATTCACTAAATTGTTAATTTTTTTTGTTCAATATTTTATTGAAATAAAAGGAATTATCCAATAATCAAAGACAAGGCAGAATGACATGTTTTCTCACCAATTATACTGCATGTGAAAGCGCTAATAATGAAGTTCCAAGGAAAGCCAGAGGTAATTTTTAACCAACTGGTAAAGTAGGAGAATTTATATTGGAAATGGAAACTTCTTCATATACAAATAAATAATGATTTTACAAATTTTCCTAATATGAATCAATATGCAAAAGACTTTCATTGTAATTGACTGCATTATCTAAACTGACTGCAAAAATCTATAAGACAAGTCTGAAGAATGCCTTGTTGATATTGATACCAATATAGGCAATATCCCTGTAAATTCCATGTTAATAATACAAGGATGACACAAGAGTAATTGGATTTACTTGACTTGGACTGATTTAGTTTTGAAACTGATATTCTTAGGTTTCAAAGTTAAATCAATTCTTCCAAAAAAGATGAACCCGTTTTGTCAATGTTGATATTAAAGGAAAATGACTTTTTGATACTCAAGTCAGTTACTGGAATACTTTTAAGTGTGTGAATCTACTTTTCAACTGTAAATTTTATGACATCTTAATACAAATCAAGTATATCCAATACTTAAGATGAGCTGGAAGTGTAAAGTACATGCCACATTTTGGAGACTTAGCACTAAAAACAAAGAATGTACAATATCTCAGTAATTTTATATTGAGTATATTATATTGAAATGTTTAATATTTTATATACTTTGTAATAAAATACTCTATTAAAGTAACTTAATCTATTTCTTTTTTCTTTTTTAATACAGCTACCAGTATATCTAAAATTACACATTTTGGCTTTCATTATATTTCTATTGGACACTGCTGAACTAGAGCTAGGAGGGTGAATTGTTGTTGAGATTAGCTCATCTTTATCACACAAGAAATGGTAAAAGTCATGAAAAGAGACCAGTTTATCCAGAGAGAATGCAGGGTGCAAAGAAAGAAGTGAGATGAGGAAGTAAATACACATTTAATGGGCTGATAGAAGAGAAGCTAACAAAGGAAACAGAGTGTCTTCCATTGCGGAAATAAAGCAAAGAGAGAATTTCAAGAGAGAAGGAGTAACAGAAGGAGAGGTCAAAATAAAACTAATAAAATTTATATCTGTTGAGAAATTCTGCTATCAAGGTACTGTGCTAACCAGAGTCTATAGATGAACACTGAGGCAATTTGGTCTCAGAGGCCACACACTTTACTAAGGAGATTACTCTTTCCAGGTTAGCTGCAAAGAGAAAAAATGAGATTTTGTAGCACCTAATGAGCAAAGGAATTGTTGTTGTTGCTGTTGTTTTACCTTGTTTCTTAAGCTATTATGATAACTTATCATGTTCAATATTAGCTACATGTAAGGTATTCTCTATATCCATGAATAAATTGTTAAGAAGGGGGAATAAACCCTGATATCTATAAGTATGGAACTTCAAAAAACTGAGAAATAAATTAGTTAAATTAAGTGAAGCAAGATATATGGCAATTATCAAATAGATATATTTACTAGTCAGTGCAATGTGTAGAGTGGTAAAATAAAACATATGAAGAGACATCAATTAAGTTATTTATTTTATTTTAAATGACTCTGGCGACTAAGACCTATATACAAAAAAGAGAATAAGTTACAAGATACTTTACTCAACTTTAATCACAAAAAGTCTGTCCACATTGATCTCTACCTTTTCTAAATTAACTTGACAAATGATATCTTTTGCTGGACCACCCACCTCATAATCATCAGGAGGGCTTTTTAAAAAAGACTGAATCAGAATCACTAGGTGTGGAGGCCTAGGATTTGTATTTTTAAAAATATACTTTTTAATTATTTTAAAAAAGATATTTAGATTACATATATGTTACATAAAAAATATGAGGGATTCCCGTATGCCCCGCTCCCTACCCCTCACACATTTTCCAACATTAACAACATCCTTCATTAGTGTGGTACATTTGTTGCAATTGATGAACACATATTGGAGCATTGCCACTAAGCGTGGATTATACTTTACATTGTAGCTTACACTCTCTCCTGCACAATTTTGTAAGTTTTGACAAGATATATAATGGCCTGTATTTGTCATTGCAATGTCATTCAGGACAATTTCCAAGTCCCGAAAATGCCCCAAATTACACCTATTTTTCCCTCTCCCTCCCCTCAGAACCTCCAATGGCCACTGTCTCCACGTCAATGATAACAGTTCTTCCATTGCTAGAATAGCAATAAGTCTATAGTAGTATACCAGTAAGTCTACTCTAGTCCATTGCTCATTCCCCAAGCCTGAGGATTCTGGGATGATGATGCCCACTCTGCCTCTAATTAAGAGGGGACTTGGATACCAGGGGGCACATGGATGGGACCATCCTGCTTGCAGTTGCAGACTCTGTCTGTTCCTTGAGATGGTTGTTGTCCATCATCATCTCCTTGTTATTTGCCTTGGGTGAGTCCAATGAATTGGAGAGTTGGTGTTACAAATTTGTTGAGATTCAAGGCCCAACTGGTACATGAAAAGGCCAAAGATTTAGGTTTCTTGGATATATACCTAGCAACTCTAGTGTAACTACAGGTTCAAATACAAGGGGCAGAAGAGTAATGTGTAGAGAAATCACAACGGAGTCCAACTCTGTCACCCTGGGGAGCATAAACTCCAAAGTAGGGCCCAATGGCAGGGTGCCAAACTCCTGAGCTGTCAGCCATGCCTATAGTGTCTGGATGTCGCCAGAGTCCTCAAGAGCCCTGCTATTTGAGACAATATTTACTTTGGGAATCAATGAGATCCTGCTGAGACTGCATAAGTGTAACCTGTGGAATGACCTCCCAACTCACTTTGAAGTCTCTTATCCATATAAACTCATTTGTCTTTATCCATTTCCCCTTTTGGTCAAGGTCTTTTTCCAGTTGTTAGTTGGTACTTGGTAGCAATCCCTTGGTGCCAGGGAGGCTCATCCCCGGGAGTCATGTCCCATGCTGGGGGGAAGGTAATGCATTTATATGCTGAGTTTAGCTTAGAGAGAGGTCACATTTGAGCAACAAGGAGGCTCTCAGGAGGTAACTCTTAGGTACCCTATAATACTAGGCTAAGTTTCAATTTCAAAAGTAAAGGTTCATAAGTACAGTCGTCACTTTGAAGGGCCCATCAGTGATCCATCCTCCTTCACTAGTCACTGTCCCTGTACTCAGGGGATTCTTGCTGTCCCATTAGAGAATGTGGCAGAGCTCCCCACTATGAGAATTCAATGAGTTAATCTTGGTGGCTAGAATTTGTATTTTTAAAAACCTGCCCAGCTGATTCTGATGAAATACCAGCTTTAGAAACACTAATCTTAATCATACAATCCAGCCCTTATTTTTAAAGTATGTTGAACTGTTTTCTGTTTTGTCTTAGGTATATATATCTTTTCTCCCATGTAGAAGTAAGTTTCTCAAAAGCAGAAGATATGCCTATCTAAGATTCTAGCCAAAGCTGGTAATAGATTCTCAATAAATACTAAAATGAATTAAAAGCTATAGTTATAGTATAGTTTATGATATTTTTTAAAATGATGAACTGAAGATCCAAACCTCAGAAAATACCAAACTATGTTTATAACACTGACAAAAAGTCCTTTAGTAAAGTGGTCTGTGTAGTTTAAACACAAAGTAATTGTCCACCTGGATTTAACTGAACTCAACCAATTTAAACCATGTTTTAAATCACTACTGAGAAAAGCTCAATTCAATATTTTTTTAAAAAAAATTATCCAGTCTGAGATAAATAAATGTTATTTCCTAAAAATGAGGAACACACTTCATACACATACTGAAAGAAAAGTACAGATTTCCTTGAAACACAGCCACACATGAATGGTGTAAAAATGGTTCAAAATCTAGTAAAGCACTGGGGCTGGGAAGCTTATTTTAATCATCTCTGAGTAAATGACCATATCAGTCTAGTTTTATGTAGTCTAAACAAATTTTCTAAGTCTGTAAAAAGTTCACCATCTTTCCCACATTTACCAGGATAAATGCATCACAGAAAAATTAGAATAAGTAGCCTGAAGAAGTACAACATAGTGCAACATCATTTATTCTACTCCCACTTGAATAGTATCTGCCTTGCATCATACTAGTGAACAAGGATGAATTACTAAATTCCTGAATTAAGTGAATTTGGCATACAGGTCTTTACTCTTTCCTTTATTAAATTTAAAATGCATGCTTGCCAGAGAGAACTTAATTTGTCAACCTCCCAAGTGCTTACTCAGTGGCATAGTTTTGTGTATACCTTTCCTGCTTCTCTGCCATTGAACTGGTTCTGTCTCATCCTTCTACACCACTCACACATTTCTATGTGCACCTTGTGCTGGTCTGTTACTGATTCTCGGCTTCTTCAATGACCCTAGATAGCCTGCATCCATCTCCCACCTTGGCCCAGTGACCCAGCTCCTTTAAGTCTAACATTTGCTTAATATATCCTAGCTATCACAAATATCACCAAATGGCTAAAACTGGGAAGTTCTGTTCCCAAGAATGAAAGAGAAGAGAAATGTTCCCAAAGAAGTGAGCTTTAGCCTCAGAGAAAGAAAGGATAGAACACACCTGAAAGAAAAGTGGAAAAGCATCTGTTTCTTTCAGGTATTACTGAGGTTGTGATAAGAAGACCAGGTCAAACAGCCACAGGTATGCACAGCAGAGGGTACAAAGAGGGAGGGGGCCTATCAGTTGTCAGAGGAGAATGAATTGGACAGATGGGAAGACAAGCTGAACTGGTCCCATACCCGGGCAGATCGCTACCGGTAAGATTGATACATGGTCCTGATTTAGCGTCATTGGTGAGGCTCAGGAGAGCACATATGGAGGCTGGATAAAACATTACACTGTGAGGGAAGAGCTCTCCTTTTATCCTAACACAGAGCTGTTAACAAAATTGGATATTCCTAGATTCACAAAAACTATTCGTTGTATATCCTACACTACACAAAAAATTCAGTTTTGAAAAAAATACCAGGGATTTGGTATTTGGTTTATACAAGCACTCGATTACTTATTAAATTATTTATCTTCCCATCAAAATTGGGACAATTCATCTTAACATGAACTTTCTACCAATAACTTGTAAACTCTTGTAAGCAGTGCAATGGTTAGAGGTCAAACTTTCAATGGTGTTTTACAATTAGAGTGTAACTATCACGGGATATCATATCCTGTAGTCAGATTTCCTGGGTCACTTCATAAAATCAGCTCAACTCTAAACTCTGGATATCTATTAATTTGTCAATAACCTCAGGCAGGATGGTAACATCAATATCTGTATTAATGGAACACAGAAAGGGTAAATGAATTTGTTGTTTCCATAAACTCTAAATCTCATTTAGAATAATCACACACCTCTGTAATTTTCACTCACAAACTGGAAATCCATAAAAATTA
>JAQZBX010008086.1:0-48880 GCA_029593785.1 Cabassous unicinctus | reverse complement strand
ATTATTGGTAAAAAAAAAAAAAAACCCTAAAAAGTTAAAAAGAGAAATAAAAACAAACTATAAGATATATAAACCTAAAATGTATGTTAAATTAAGTAATGCATTGACAGTAACAACTTTGAATGTGAATGGATTAAACTCTCCAATAAGAGACACAGATTGGCAAAATGGATAGAGATATGAACAGTCTATATACTGTCCACAAGAAACTCACCTTAGACCAAGAGATGCATGAAGGTTGAAAGTAAATGTTTGGAAAATGATTTTGCATGCAGACAATAACAAAAAAAGGACAGAAGAAGCTATTCAAATATCAGACAATTGAGACTTTAAATGAAAAACTATTGTAAGAGACAAAAGTAGACATTAAATATTAATATAAGGGGTAATCTATCAAAAAGAAAGAACAATTATAAATATTTATGCACGTAACTAGGGTGCCACAAAATACATGAGGCAAACAGTAGAAAAACTAATTGGAGAAATAGATGCCTTTACAACTTTAGTGTGGGACTTTAATACACCATTATTACAATTAGACAGAACATTTCAGCAGAGAGTCAATATAGAAACCAAGGCATTTTAATAGTACATTAGAAGATCTGGACCTAATAGATATATACAGAACATTATACCCAAATACAGTGAGGTATATATTCTCCTTGAAGGTACATGGATCATTCTTTAAGATAGACCAAGTACTAAGCCACAGAACAACTCTTAATGAATTCAGAAAGATAGAAATTATACAAAGTAATTTCTCTGAACGCAGTGGAATGAAGCTGGAAATCAGTAAGAGACAGAGAACCAGATTAGGCTTTAAGCTAGGGAAGTTAAACAACAAACTCTTGGACAAACAGTAGATCTAGGAGGAAATCATAAAGAAAATCAGTAACTACCCTGAAATGAAGGAAAATGACAACAAAATGTATCAAAACTTTTGGAATGCAGCAAAAGCTGTACTGAGGAGAAAATGCATAGCCATAAATGCCTATAATAACAAAGAAGAAAAAGCTAAAACCAAACACTTAAATGCTCACCTGGAGGAATTATAAAAATAATAACAAACTAGCCCCAAAGGAAGCAGAAAGAAGGAAATAAAGATTACAGCAGAACTAAATTAAGTTGAAAATTAGAAAGCATGAGAAAAAAATACACAAAACCAAAAGCTGGTTCTTCAAAAAGATCAATCAAATTGACTAATGCAAATCTAGAGTAACAAAGAAAAACAGGGAAAAGTTGTAAGTACGTAAAAATACAAATGAGGAAGGAGAGATCACCAATGATGCCATATCATAAGAGGATACTTTGAATCATAAGAGGATAACAGTATCATAAAGGGATACATTGAAAAACTATATTCAAACAAGAAGAATAATTTAGAGGAAATGGAAACATTCCTGGAAACACAGAAGCAGCCAACACTGATGAAAGAAGAAATTGATGAACTCAATAGAGCAAACACAAGTAATGAGATAGAATTGGTCATCAAAAACCTCCCAACTAAGAAGAGCCCAGGACAAGATGGCTTCAAATGTGAATTCTTCCAAACATTCTATAAAGTACTAACACCAATTTTGCTTAAAATCTTCCAAAAAATAGAAGCGGGGGGAATATTGCATAACTCTTTTCATGATGCCAACATCACTGTAATACCAAAGCCAAAGTAAGACCCCAAAAGAAAGGAAAACTATAGGCCACTCTCTCTAATGAATCTAGATGTTAAAATCCCCCCAAATAATTGCTTCATATTCAACAACATATCAACTGAATTATACACCATGGCCAAGTGGGTTTGATCACTGTTATGCAAGGATGTTTCAACATAAGAAAATCAAGCAATGTATTACACCACATAAACAGATCAAAAGAAAAAAAAAAGTCATCTATTAAGATGCAGAAAAACAATTCAACAAAATACAACACTCTTTCCTGATGAAAACACAACAAAACATAAGAATAGAAGTAATCTTCCTCAGCATGATAAAGCGTATATTTGAAAAAAACCAGAGGTAACATATTCAATGGAGAAATCCTAAAAGCTTTCCCTCTAAGATTGGGAACAAGACAAGGATGCCAACTTTCAGTCCTCCTAATAAACATTGTTTTAGAAGTACTTGCTTGAACACTTAGAGAAGAAAAATGTATAAAAGGCATCCGAATTGAAACAGAGAAGTAAAAATTCCAGTATTTGCAGATGACATGATCCTATACATAGAAAGCCTTGAGAACTCTAAAACAAAGCTTCTAGAGCTTATAAATGAGTTCAGTAAATCACAGATTACAAGGTAAATGTTCAAAAATCAGTAGCATTTCTGTACACCAACAATGAGCAATCTGAGGCAGAATCAAGAAAAATTCCCATTTACAATAGTAACTAAAAGAATCAAACACCTAGGAATAAATTTAACTAAAGATGTAAATGACTTATATGCAGAAAACAACACAACGCTGTTAAAGGAAAGCAAAGAAGACTTAAGTAAATGGAAAAATACTCTTTGTTCATGGATAGGAAGACTAAACATCATTAAGATGTGTATCCTTCCCAAACAGATCTATATATTTATTACAATCCCCAAAACTCACCACAGCATTATTTACTGAATTGGAAAAATTAATTATGAAATTTATATGTAAGGGTAAGAGGCCCTGAATAGCCAAATGCATATTGAAAAAGAAAAATGTAATCAGAGGAATCATACAACTTTATTTTAAAACATTCTACAAAGGTAAAGTGATCAAAACCGCATGGTATTGGCACAATTATGGACATACTGACTAATGGAATTGAAATGAAAGTTCTGAGAGAGATCCTGACATATACAGTCAACTGATATTCATCAAGCTCACCAATCTAATTTAACTGGGAGAGAATGGCCTCTTCAACAAATGGTGCTTGGAAAACTGGATAACCATATCCAAATGAATGAGTGAGAACACCATCTCATACCTTATATGAAAATTAACTCAAGGTGAATCAAATATATAAATTTAAGAGCCAATCTTTGGGCTATTTTTTGCCATCTAGGCCCTGATCCTCCACAGAGTTGCAACACCTACTGTCCAGTTCATTCGACTAACCTTGCACAACTAAAAAGGTGGTGATGATGGACAACCACCATACCAAGAAATTGAGAGAGTCTACAACTACAAGCAAGAGATTCCCATCCATTGGCCATATGGGACAGAAGCCCCTACTAAATTAGAGGTGGAGTGGGCATCACCATCCCAGAATCCTCAGGATTGGGGAATGAACTATGGACTAGAGTGGACTTATTGGTATTATACTATAGAATTATTATGCTTCTAGCAATGGAAGAATTTATATCTTTGGTGTGGAGGCAGTGGCCTCTGGAGGTTTTGAGCTCAGGGAGATGGAAAACAGGTGTAATACAGGGAAATTTTCAGGAACTGAGATTTGTCCTGAATGACACTGCAATATCAGATACAGGGCATTATATATCTTGCTATAACTTATAAAATTGGATGGAAGAAAATGTCAACTACAATGTAAGCTATAATCCATGCCTGGGGCAATGCTCCAAAATTTGTTCATCAATTGCAAAGAATGTGCCACAGTAATGAAGGATGTTGTTAATGTGGGTTAATATGGGTGGTGTGGGAAGCAGGGCATATGGGAATCCCCTATATTTTTTTATGTAATATTTATGTAATCTAAATATTTTTTTAAAAAGTAAAAAAAGTAAAAAAAAAAGTTGATCTAGATATAAGAACCAAGACCATAAAGATCTTGGAAGATAATGTAGGGAAGCTTCTACAGGATCTTGTAATAGGAAATAGTTTCATGAAGTTCACACCCAAAGCATGAACAGAAAAAGAAAAAAAATAGTTAAATGGGACCTCCTCAAAACCAAAAACCTTTGCACCTCAAAGGTTTTTTTGTCAAAATAGTGAAAAAGCAGCCTACTCAATGGGAGAAAATATTTGGTAACCATATATATGTGATAGGGGCCTAATATCCTGCATATATAAATAAGCCCTAGACCTCTGATATTAAAAGGGAAACAACCCATAAAAAAAGGACAAGTGATTTGAATACACACTTCTCCAAAGAAGAAATACAAATGGCTAAAACGCACATGAAAAGATGCTCAACATCACCAGATATTAGAGAAATGGAAATCAAAACTGAAGCGGTATAATTTTTCAAGCATTTGACTGGCAGCTATTAAAAAAGCAGAGAACAAGTGATGGAAAGGATGTGGAGGAATGGGAACACTCATCCACTCCTGGTGGGAATGGAGAATGGTGCAACCATTGTGGAGGACAGTATGGCAGTTCCTCAGAAAACTAACTATAGAACTGTCATATGATCCAGGATTTCTACTGCTGGGTTTATACCCAGAAGAATTGGTAGCAAGGACATGTACAGATATATGCACACCAATGTTCATAGAGACATTATTCACTAGTGCCAAAAGATAGAATCAACCCAAAAGTCCTTCAACAGCTGAATGGAAAAATAAAATGTGGTATATAATTACAATGGATTACTCAGCTGTAAGAAAGAATACAGTATTAACATACAGGATACCATGAGTGAATCTTAAGGACATTATGTTGAGTGGACCAAGTCAGCCACTGAAGGACAAATGTTACATGACCTCACTATTATTAGACAAATTGCGCAGATTCACAAGCTAGATTCTGGAAGATAGTTTTACAGGAAATAGAAAGGGAGAAGAAAGCTGTGAGCCAATTCCAATATGGGCAAAATCTATGATAAGGTGGAAGTGTTATGCAGTGGAGGGATATGACAGTGGTGCAGTGATACTATAGGGTTAGGGAGTGCAAGAGTGTCAGGCCGTTAGGATGTGGAAACGGATTGGATTTTCCATGGAAATTGGGGGAGGGTTTGGGGAGGGAGCAGGTGAACACTTGAGATGGGTGAGTTTGTTTTTGAAACTACAATATTGGGAATGTTCTTTTGGAAATAGGGCAAGGTAAGTGTAATGATTTTGGTTGTTGGATGTGGGGGCATTCGGGCCAGGGCACACCTGGGGCAGATTTCTAGGGAGTGTGTGAGTCTTCATCTTGACATAGTATGTTATATCAGTGGGTGGAGACCTACATAAAGAGTGGGAAGTTGTTGGACTCCAACCTGGGGAGGCCCACTATGTTCTCAATTAGTGGGGCAGGAATCTCTCAACAGCATGGGCAGTGTCCAATAGGGGAGACCAGACCAGTGTTTCAAGCCCTCAGTGTTCTTGCATGTAGGTATGGATCTGGTTCTGCAAAGAGTAAAACCTGTTGGTTGCTGTGGATCCACAGGGGAGGGGGAGGGAGGAATGGAATAGATGGAACAGGCAGCATTTTGAGGGCAATGGATGTGTTCTACATGATCTTGCAATGAAGGATACAGGCCATTTTAATTTTCATCAAAATTTATAAAAGTGTGTGGTCAAAAATATAAACTATAATATCAATTATTGACTGTGATTAATAGCTATGTTTCAATATTTGTACATAAGTTGTAACAAATGTACCATCCACATATAAAATGCTATTAATAGGTGAAGGAGGAAAAGGGGGAGGATGTTGGATATATGGGAGTCCCCTATATTATGTATGTGACTTTCCAGTGATATGAAACTTCTTTGAAGACAAAATGAAAAAAAGTAAGACATTGGGGGAATAAATGGAAGAAAATGTCACTGTACATACAGGACAACAGATCTTACAATGTTGGAAGGCAAAATGTCAAAAAATATGTATTTTCTCATTATTTTTTATTATTCTAATTTTTTTATTTCCTTATTTTTTATTTTTTTGAATTTTATTTCTTATTTTCTAAAATATCATTTTTATTTCATTTTATTATTAATTGTATTTGGCTATTTTATTTACTTCATTTTTGAAGAAGTTTTGGACCACTGAGGAGTTACAACTGTGAAAGTGGAGGACCACGTGCGTGGGGTGTCACTGAGGGGTAGATACATGGGAGGAGGATCATCTGCGCATACATATAAGGCATATAAATATGTTAAAATGTTCAAAAGGCATTGTCATGGTGGGTGGAGATTCACACAATAATGAAAGAATATTGAATTCATATCCTGGGTAGCTCTGCCACATTCTTTAATGAGACAGCAAGAATCCCCCAAGTATGGAGGCAATGGCTAGTGATGTAGGATAGGCAATTTAGGGGCTCTTGATATTTATGACTTTGCTTATGAACCTTTACTTTTGTAATTTAAAGAGCATAGTGTTATAGGATGTGTAAGCATTACCTCCTGATATCTTCCTTGTTGTTCACATGTGGCCTCTCTTTAAACCAAACTCAGCATGTAAATGCAATAACTTTCTCCAAGCATGGGACATGACTTCCAGGAATGAGCCTCCCTGGAACTGAGGGATTACTACCAAGCACCAAAGAGCAATGGAACAGGAAAAATACCTTGACTTAAAGGGGGAAAAGTTAAAGACCAATGAGTTTGTACAGCTAAGGGACTTCAAAGTGAGTAGGTAGGTCATTTCAGATGTTACACTTAATGCACAGCTCAGCAGGATCTCATTGACTGCCAATTTAGACATTATCCCAAATAGCAGAGTTCCTGAGGGCTCTGGAGACATCCTTGCAGTATGGTCAGGGCAGATAGCTCATATCTTGTTGCCTTGCCAATGGCCCTAGTTTGGGGTTTTATTCCCCAGCTTGACATAGTTGGACTCATTTGTGACTTCCCTACACATCGCTCTTTTATCTTTTCTATTTGAACCTACAAGTGGTGCAGGAGTTGGTATTTGTTTGTCCAGAAGACTTGAATCTTTTGCTGTCCATGTGCCAGCTGAGACCTGAGCATCAATGGAGTTGCAACACCTACCCACCGGTTCATTGGAGTCACCCAGGACAACTAAAAGGGAGGTGATGATGGAAAACCACCATACCAAGGAACTGAGAGATTCTACAACTGCAAGCAAGGGCGACCCATCCATCAACCATATGCTGCTGAAGACTTTTCTCAATTAGAAGTGGAGTGGGCATCACCATCCCAGAATCCTCAAGATTGGGGGATGAATTATGGACTAGAGTGGACTTACTGGTATTCTACTATAGACTTATTGTGATTCTAGCAATGGATGAACTAATACCCTTGATGTGGAGGCAGTGGCCACTGGAGATTCTGAGGTCAGGGAGAGGGAAATCAGGTGTAATACAATGGGCATTTTCAGGACTTGAGAATTGTCCAGAATGACATTGCAATGAGAGATACAAATTATGATATCTCTTGCCATAGCCTACAGAATTGTGATGCATCTTGAAAAAGACCTTGATCAAATGGGGAAAATATATTGAGTTTGTATGGCTAAAAGTTTTCAAATGAGTCAGGAGGCCATTCCAGAGGTTATGGCTATGCACATCTCAGCAGGATCTCACTGACGGCCAAAGTAAGAAGTGCCTCAAACAGTGGGGCTCTCAATGACTCTACAGAATCTATCCAGTATAAGTACAACAAAAAATCTCCAAAATTCAGCACCCTATTAGAGGGCATTACTTTGGAATTGATCCTCCCCAGTATGACAAGTTAAACTCATTTATAATTTCCCTACAAATGTCTCCCCTGCCCCTTTTATTTGAACCTATAATTAGCACTATACTGTTAAATATATGTCCCAGAGACTTAAATCTTCATTCTGTTCATATGCCACTTGAGTGTTAAATATCAGCAGAGGTGTAACCCTTCCTCTCCAGGTCAATGAACTTACCCTGGACAATTGGAAAAAGGATGATGATGGATAAGGCCCATCCCAAAAAATAGACAATATCTATTACTGCAATCATGACATTTCAATCCATCTACCATAAGGGATCTAAGCCCCTCTCAATTAGAAACAGAATGTGCATCACCATCCCCAAATCCTCAAGATTAGGGAATGAACAATGGACTAAAATAGACTTATTATTCTATTATTTTTCTATTTTAAACAGTGTTGTTCTAGCAATGGATGAACATGTAACATTGATATAAAGGCAGTGGGCCCCACAGGTTCTGAGTGCTGGGAGAGAGAAGACTAGGTGTAAATTGGGGGCATTTTTGGTATTTGGAATTTTCCTGCATGACATCAGCAATGACAGATACAGGGCACTATACATTTTGTCAAAACTTATAAAATTGTGTGGGACAAAGTGTAAACTATAATGTAAAATATAGTCCATGGTTGGTAGTAATGCATCAATTTGTCTTCCTTAGTTGTAACAAATGTACCACACTAATAAAAATGTTAATGTGGAAAAGTGCTGGAGGTGAAAAGGATGGGGTATATGGTAATCCCTTACATTTTTGATGCAACATTTATGTAATCTAAAGTTTCTTATTAATATATATATTAACAAGGATTATTTGAGTTGGGATATTACAGATTATAATTATTTTCTAAGTTATACTTCTTTGTGCTAAAATATTAATGATTGCTATTTTTATGTCTTTTAAGTAATACTATAGGGGATTTTATTTTGTTCTGAAATTGTAAATGTTCTTCCAAAAGATGTACATTCATATTTTCATATATTTATGAACTATACATACATATACAAATATGCCTATAATATTCTTTTATTAGTAAAATGTTAAAATAATTCAGATATTCCCAAGAACTCTGGCAAAGACCAAAGGTGTAATTGATTAGATACGTTTTTATAATGAATGCATTCATTTTCTTCAATAAGCCTGCAGGAGTGATCAAAAGTCCATTCTTGGTAGAACTGAAAGAAATTCTCCCAAGCTTTCAATTAGATAGTTCAGTCCTCAAGGGAACAAATGAAAACTATAATGAGATAACATTGCACACATATTCGAATGGTAAACAGAAATACAGTGAGGAAGGAAGGAAGGAAGGCAGGGAGGGAGGGAGGAAGGAAGGGAGGGAAGGAGGGAGGGAGGAAGGAAAGAAAGAAGGAGAGACAAAGAAACAAAGAAAGAAAGGAAGAAAAGAAAAAAGAAAAAACAGAAAAGAAAAAGAAACACAACATCAAATCATATTGAATATAAGGAATAAATTTACATGTCACACATTACTGGTGAGGCAGGAAAATGGTACAGCCACAATGGAAAACATTTTCTTACAAAGTTAAACATATTCTTAGTATCGGAAAAAGAATCTTCTTCATAATTGTTTACCTAAAAGAAATGAAAACTTATTTTCACAAAATAGTCCAAATGTGAATATTTATAGTAGATTTTTTCAAAATCATCACATTTTATAATAATCCAAATCACTTAACATTTGTGAAGAGATAGACCCACTGTGGTAATTCTAGAAACTTCCTCCATCAGCATCTATCACTCAATGACTGAATGGATCAATATTTGAGAATTGTACTTTCACAACCTCACAAATACTCAGTGTTGTCAGGATTTGAAATTTTTCTGCCAGCTTGATGATATTCAATTATTTATTTTGTTTGTTGCAGATTACAATCAATAGGAACTTTTTCAATACATGATGGTTATTTGAGTTTCAGTTTTGATTAGATTACTTCAGTTAAGGGCCTTTGATTAGAATGTGTGGCCCAGGAAGGGTCTTAATTCTTTAACTGAAGTCCTATATAAATGGAGGAGAGAGCAGAGAAAGAAAGATGACATTTTACCTTGTCATGTGAAAGAGGACTCCAGGATCACCTGCAGCTGCAGAAAGTAGAAACCCTGAGAGCCTGAGAGAGAGAGTTTGGAGGCTGGAATGAGTAGAGCAACTTGAAGCTGAAGAGACAAAGCCCAGAGGAGAGGGTAGAGATGAGCCATGTGCCAGATTACCCACAGATGATCTTGGGGAGAAAGTGTTCCTGGAGGGGAAAGCAGAAAGTGGCTGCCATTTTAGCTTTACATATGGAAGGATTCCAAGCTTTCCAGCAGCCAACCTTTATAGAGAAAACATCCCTTGTGATGCCTATATTTGGACATTTTCACAGCCTCAGAACTGTAAGCTTTTTTTTAAAATAAGTTTATTTTTTATTTTTTAAAACATACTTAAATTACATAAATGTTACACAAAAATTGTAGGGATTCCCATATGCCCCACCTCCCACTCCTTCCACAACCTCCCAAATAAATATCCTTTATTAGTGTGGCATATCGCCTGCACTAGATATACACATCTTGGGGTTTTGCCACTAAGTGTGGACCATAGTTCACATTGTAGACCACACTCTCTCACACACAGTTCAGAACTGTAAGCTTTTAACCTAATGAATCCCTGTTGTATAAGCCAACCCATTTCTAAGTGTTTTAAATTGGCAGCTTGTGGCAAATTAAAACACCAAGGCTATAAAATTCCTAGAAGAAAATGTGATGTATTTTCAGATCCAAATTTTAGGCTATGGTTTCTTAAACTTTACACCCAAATCACAAGCAAGAAAAGAAAAAAATATATTGATAAATGGGAACTCATTAAATTTAAATACTTTTGCACATCAAAGGACTTTATAATTAAAGTGAAATAACCTAATCAATGGGAGAAATATTTGGAAACCACATATCCAATAAAGCTTTAAGACCCAGGATGTATAAATGAATCCTACAACTCAACAATCAAAAGACAAAGAACACAAATAAAAATGGGCAAGGGACCTGAATAGACATTTCTGCAAAGAGGATATACAAATGGCTAAAAGGCAAATTAAATGATGCTCAAATCATAAGCTATTAGGGAAGTGCATATCAAAATCACCTTAAGATGCCATTTCACACCCACTAGAATTGCTAATATTAAACAAGAATTTTCAAGTGTTGGAGAGTATATGGAGAAATAGAAAGTTATTCTTAGCTATTGGGAATGGAAAATGGAGCAGCTCCTATGGAAGACTTTTTCACACTTCCTCAGAAAGCTAAGTATAGAATTCCCATATGACCTGGCAATCCCACTGCTAGTTTTATACCTAAAGAACTAAAGACAGAGACTCAAATGGATATTTTCACACCAATGTTCATAGCACCATTATTCACAACTGCCAAAAGATGGAAGAATTCCAAGTGTCCATCAATCAATTAAAGGATTAACAAGCATGGTATATACATACAATGGAATATCATTAAGCATTAAAAAAGAATGAAATTCTGATTTGTGCAATATGTACAAATCTTGAAGACATTATGTTGAATAACATAAGTCAGACACCAAAGGACAAATATATGATCTCACTGATATGAAATGAGTAGAATAAGTTAATTCATAGAGTTTGGTGGAAAATGTAGGTTACTAGGGGATGAGTTTGGTTAGGAAATGGGGGTTTAATGCTTAAAATACACAGATTTTCTATTTGGCTTATTTGTAATGTTTTGCAACTGGATGGTGATTATGGTGACATAACACTGTGAACATAATAAACCACACTGAATTATATATGAGAATGTAATTAAAAGAAATTTTAGGCTATATCTATGTCAGTAGAATAAAAATTATAAGTTAAAACATAGGACTGTACAAAAACATGAACCCTATTGCAAATGATGGACTATAGTTAATAGAACAATGATAAAAATATTCTTCCATGAATTATTTTAAAAATTACCCAATTAGTGCAGGGTGTTAATAAATGTGTGGCATATTGGAAAAATACATACTATTGTAAACTAGGGACTATAGTCATTCGTACAATTAAGATATTTGTCCATTAATTATAACAAATGATCCACAGTAATACAATGTGTTATTAATTGGGGGGTATATAAGAAGGCTGTATTTTCTGCATGATTTTTCTGTAAACCTACCACATCTCTAATCAAAAAGACACAAAAACAACCAAACAAAAAACAACCAAACAAAAAACAACCAAGCAGAAAAGAAGCTCATGGTATTTCCCAAACCAACAATCACTGATGTATAGTCTAAACATCATTCTGTGAATATATGGTTGATGTTTGCTTCAAATATGGTTTCATTAAAAAGAAAAAAACATATCCAAAACACAGTCATCAGTAATATGGCAAAGATCACCAGTATGCTACACTTGGTTTGTTTTGAAAATATCATAAGGTACTTCTCCCACAGGAAGAGTTATACTCTTTTAATAAGAGTATATCATGTCTTGAGACTTCCTTGATAATCTACAGAAGATCTCTAAATGATGTTGGACTTTGATATGAGTAAATTTACTCCTGAGTAAATGAGCTATGAAGAGGGTAAAAAAACTCTGAGGGGGAGGTTGAGGCAGTTTAGAACAGGGACCCTTGAGAGAAAAGGATGCCATAGGAAAGCACTAGGGCAAAAAGAACAAAATAGTTCTGTGTAAAACTCCTGCTCACAGTTTCCCATCTTTGCCTCCACTTGACAGCAGAAAGTCCTGCCAACAAGGGAGTCAATGCCCAAGGCCAAATACCTGAAGAAAATAGATAATGAGAAGCCCCATTAGGACCCATTCCTCTGACCACACTTAGGGCAGCAGACACTCAGAACTAATGAAAATATTGTGTTTCCAATGCTTCTTTAGCATACTTAGAAGCAATGAGATTGTTGTAACTCAGAATCTTCACTTATGTGGAGGAAGGAAGAGGAAGGACAGCATTTTAAAAAAGCCCCAGCCCTAGATTTTGTGTCTTCCTTGAGCACACCCACATCCATGCCTCAGCTGTGTCCTTTCTTTTTCTTTTGATTTACAATAAACTCTTTTCTTGCTAGCTTAAAATATGGTACATCCTTAAATTATTTTCTACAACCTGGACAAGAACCTGGAAGCCTAACACCAGCAACACAGGGACCATGTAAAGTGGCAGAAGTAGAAGTCACGTGACTGCAATTCCTGGGGTGAGGTAGGTGGTGGCCAAAAAGATCAATGCTAAACTACTTAGCAGAGAAGAAACTTCAGGCAGTCAAAATTAAATATATATGTGTATTAGTCAGCCAAAGGGGTGCTAACGTGAAGTACCAAAAATGAGTTGGTCTTTATAAAGGGTATTTATTTGGGGTAGAAGTCCACAGATACCAGGCCACAAAGCATTAAGTTTCTTCTCACCAAAGTTCATTGCCACGTGTTGGAGCAAGACAGCTGCTGATCTTTGCCAGGGTTCAGGCTTCTTGTGTTTCTCTCTTCCCAGTGCTGTGTTTCTCTCCAAGCTTAGCTCTTCTGGTTCCTTCACAAGGTCAGCTGTAGACTATCAGGTGAACAGCTCATTTCTCTTCTTCTGGGGCCTTTTCTCCAACATCAAAACTGCTTCTTAAAAACTGCCTTAACTCTGTTTTTTGCCTTGCCTTTTATATTCAATTCCCAACCCACCAAGGGGTGGGGCTCAATGCCCTACTGATGTGACCCAGTCAACGCCCTCATCATAATTAATCCTGCACAGATTAAGAGATCAGTTTACAAGCATGATCCAATTATAATTTTGGAATTCATAATTACATCAAATTGCCCAGCTGCAACAATATATAATTAGAAGAATGATATTTAATTACATTACATTTACAGAAGATGCTAAGAAAAGAGTCTTTGGACAAGTTCAGTATTGTCTTGATTACATTGAAATAAGCAGTTAAGCGTGGGGAGTCTAAGGTTTATTTAAGAGAATACATCTTCTCTAACAGGGTGAATCTCTTGAAGGAAGCTCACCAATCTAGACAGGTAATTCTCATTCACTTTTTAAATGGGGAGACACAGGTTAAGAAACATCTTCCTAACTGTAGGCTTCTGCTCCAGGGTAGAGTCCAAGAAGAAAATCGACCCTTAGGTGTACTCAAAGCAGGAGATGATTTAAGGAATGACTGTCCTGTTTCTCAGAGTTAGAGTGATGGAAATAAGAGCTGTGGGGGTTTCCCTTATTGCCAGGTTTGCGGAAGGTCACTCCCAGGTGGTTTAAATCAAAGATGAATATCTCTGATGACATATTTTACAATGAAGGGATGGATTTTTGAAGCTTCGAACTGTTCCTTTTAAATCTGGGCTTAAAACTTGAAGGAGTCGCTGCAACTGAAACCAAATGAAGAGTGGAGTTTTCAGATTGTAAAACCATCTAGAGGAGTTCAGTAGGAACCACTTCTCTGTGGTCTTCATAGAGATAGGTTCCATGTGCCCCAAATCACAGCCTGGAGGTATGTGAAGGGACTACTTCAGTTTGAGATTTAACATGGTGGTACAGTAAACTAGCTTGGAAATTCTCTCTGAATACTGAAATCACTTGCCCTTTCAAAGCATTCAATTGAATGGATAAAACGTTATCTTTGCTTATAGCAAACTCCCTGTTTGATCATAGATGTAATCAGCCATCTATGCATTAAACTCACTGATGACTAAAGTCCATAAATGTCCTTGTATTATAATTAGCCCAGTGCTTGCTTGACCAAACAACTGGGTACAACTACCTGTCCAAGATGACACATTAGTCCAACCATTACATATGTCAAACACTCAGGAAAAACATTTATAGCTATGGGTTTGGCTGTGATTTATTGGATATGAGAGCAAAAGCACAAAAAAAAGTAAATCAGATAAAATGGAATTCTTCTAAATTACAAAATTTTGCATGACAAGGGACATTATCAAGAAAGTGAAAATGAAATCAAGTATTGAATATTAACAAAAAACTATAGTCACTGAATGATTATATTGAAGATTTCATACTTTTAGTATAATTTAGAATGACACATTCTATAATCATGGCCTTGATATATGTTAACTTTTAAAAGTAGCTAGAGACAAATATCTTAAACTTAAATTTCTTTGATTCTAATGAGGCAGACTAGATTAGGGAATAAAGAGATGAATCTGGGACCTGTATGAAAACAGAGCTATGAAACACGTGGGCATGGAGACCCCACAAGATGGCTGCTGAAAGAACCCCATGAGAATCCCCATTCAGAACAGGACTTCATCTGGGATCAAGGAAAAGCCCAGGATATTCTCAAGGGGCCCTATCATTGTACCCTCCTGGGGGATTAATGGGTGGGGTAACCAAACAAAACAGCAAACAACTGGGATTCTTCTTCCAACATTAGCAAAGGGACAGAATAATTAATGGTTTAAAAAGCAAGCACAGAGATGAAATTCCTGATTATTCCCTTTCTCTCCCTGCCTGGACCAGAGTAAGTAGACCTGGTGACTTGTAATCTGTAACTGGGATTTGTAATCTGCAATGGGGATTTATAATCTGTAAATCAGCCCATTTTTGCACTTTTTCTTTTTCTCTGCCTGGATCAGCCTGCTAGTATTCCTGAGACCCATAATCTGTTATTTTCTTTCTCTTCTCCCATTTTCTTAATAAACTACTGGCCTAACTAAACTGGCATGCACATAAAATTCTTTTTTGTAATGTAGCTAAGAACCTAGAAAAAAATCCAACAAAGTATTTTGGTTAGTCAGCCAGGAGAAAGAGGTTTTGGTGAGTCTAAACTATGAATTATAGCCTGTTTAACGCTCTCTCTTCATTATCCATTTTAGACAGTTTCCCCTACAGTCCCCCAAAGGACATAAGTCCCGGCTGAGTGAGTGGGCTGGGGCATGGGACCTCTCAACCTCACCCCAGTCTTGAGGGCAGGGGTACAAGGGTGGGGTGCAAAGCAGGGCCCTGCCTAGGCAGGAGGCCATGGGCCAAGCTCTGGGCACAGCAGAGTCGCCATTTCCAGCCTGGAATGGACATCTCCACTCTAAAGCCCCAGCCTAGTTATCAGCCATCTGCATTGCCCCCAGGGCTAGCTGCCACAGCCATCTTCTACCCACACACCTCTGCAGCAGCAGCCATGGCTAAAGGGTGGGGGCTTGCATCTCCCCACACATCTGATCCTTGCTAGCCCACCTCCCTACTGACCACACCTGTGAGTCTGGTTTGAGATGGGGTGGGAAGGCAGTGGTGGGCAGGGATGAGGTGTTGCCATGGGGCTGCCCATGTTTCCTTTCCCAGGGCAGTCACAGGCCAGGAACTGTGCCCATAATTCACCTCAACTCCACATTTAATCTTCCCACTTCCTACTACTGAATTTCTCATTTCAGGTTTGTAAAATGTTTGGAATATCTTAGAAACTGTAAATGAATTTGCTAGGGAAGTTTTGCTTACACCCTCAGGTTGTTTCAGGGCCACAAGGCCTGTTAGCTGTAACAACTGGTCTCTAATCTCTTATCTGTCTTTGATGGCTGGTTTAATGGGGAAACTCCCAGGCAGTAGAGGCATAAAGTAAGACTACTTCTTATGACCTCTGTAAGAATAGGTTGAAAAAAGAGTAGTTTTTTAGCCCCCCTTTTGGGAAGAATCATGTATGCAACTTGGTAGCTTTGGTCCAGCATCTAGTCCAGGCACACCCAAGGGTTCTGTGATTCCTGGGATGGTGGGAACCATGGCAGCCAAACATCCCCCGAGATTACCTTGGGCACTTCAATCTGGGTAATAGTGTAGTTCTCCTAGAACACCAGAGGTGCTGGGAACCATGTCAATAACTCTGAACATCCACCAGGCCTTAAGTGCTTGGATGCTTCAATTCAGAGAGCAGCCAAATGTCCACCAAGACTTAAGTGGATCAGTTGTTTCAGTTTGGCTAACTCCTCCCATCTCCCACAAATTTTGCTTGGGTGCTTTGATCTGAATCTGGGATTCAGGTATCTCCCAAGACCTAGGTCGGCCATGGGGATGCTCACTGGTAGGGTTCTGGAAAAAATTTTCAGGACACTGAGACCAGAGCATCAGCTCCAAATGATTTGGAGTGGTAAAAGTTTTAGTCAGACTTGGACTCTGGGACACTGGATCAGTCAACTAAAAGGCACTCCTTCATTCTTCCTAGAATAATGGACATGGTCTCTCACCTATAGGCATGCTTCCCATAGGGGTGTCTTCTCAGAGATTGGGAAAATTTGCCTAATGCTGTTCTACATGGCCACGGTATAGCCAAAAGAAGCCTGTGAATGGGACTCTGAATTCCATTTAAAACTGTAAAAGAAAAGTATGAGGAATGATAGATCTGAATCCCAGAAAATACATAGTCATTTCTCCCTAAAGGAGATGAGGAAATGCACCTCAAACTTCCATTAACTCACTTTTAAAAACAGCTTCCTCAAACTCAATTGTTCCTAATAAGGGGAGAGAATGGGGATCAAGATCTAGCCCATTTACTAAACTCCTCACATGCCATCAATTTAAGCTTTAAAAGTTCCTAGAAATTGCTAAAGGTAAAAAATTATCTCTTCTGTTTTAATCTGTGCTTAAATTTGTGTTTAATTTTTAAATCTGTGTCTAAATTTGCCAGTATGCTTGTGCCAAGGAATTCAGATTTCTGGATATAACAGTGAGTTCTGTGTTTCTGTGTCAAACTCTCTATTCATTTCTGCCTATTTGTTCAGTATATATCTTCATACTTCAGGGTCATAATATTAAATTAACAAATGATAATTCTTAAAAGAGCTCTGTTCAAATTGTAAAATCAAATATGTGATTATACATGTGAATAAGTGTCCCTGGAGGCCAAATTAGGCTGAGCAAGGTGGAAAGGTCATATAGAAATCTAAATATAAAGACTATTGGAAAGGGAAAATATTTTTCCTAAGCTCTTTAACTTGCCTGACCCCAGGGCCTTTTCTTTGCAAGATCTGAGGGGGAAAGGTGAGGTGTAACAAATTAAAGCTCTATCTTCTATACTGGGGAATTAAGAATCACTTTGTCCTGTAATTCCCAATTTAAACCTTTTAACAGCCTTAAATAAGGGTGGTTAATAATCCTATTACCAAATTTCAGTAAGTAAAAAGTCCTTGAAAGCTATTTAAAGATCTTTTAAAATTAACAATTATTCCAGAAACTAGC
Source organism: Cabassous unicinctus (assembly GCA_029593785.1). Classification (NCBI taxonomy): domain Eukaryota; kingdom Metazoa; phylum Chordata; class Mammalia; order Cingulata; family Chlamyphoridae; genus Cabassous; species Cabassous unicinctus. The sequence continues at coordinate 31,154 of JAQZBX010008086.1, read as the reverse complement.
AGTCAGTATGATTTTAAGATTATTCACAGGTTCTGTTTTATTTAATTTTTGTGTTATCTCCCTAGGTTTATAAAATACCAATTAAATAAATTAATATTATATGTATTAATCTTTAAGGTGATGAAAGCTGTTAAGTTCATGTGTAATGAAATTTAAAAATGTAGACCTGCCCTCTTTTAAATGAATAAAGTAAACTTCATTGGTTGAAATTAACAGTCTATGTCGTTATAGTTAATTTTAAGGAGTTTTTAAAAGCATTTTCTAAACTGAAGCATTTAAGTGGCTAAATCCAGGAAGGCATTATTAATTAGAAACCTAAATTGATATTAATAGCAAAAAGTAACTTCATAACAGGGAAACATTTTGGAAACCACTTCAATCTGCATATTCAAGTAGTGATAAGGAAAGATAATCTTGATTCCATTGGGAATCTTAGATTTTCATAATTTAATGGAAAAAGTTTTTCCTGTACCTCTAAAGTAAAATATCTGTTAATTAACATCTTCATGGAAAAGGTATAGAAGTAAAAAGCAAAGTACTAAAAAATTAAGTTTATTTGATATTCTATAAAATGCATTGGAATTGTTAGAAAGTATATAAAAATCAAAAGTGATAGACTTCAGTATTGTCAAATTCTCTTGTACATTCAAAGCAGGCCTTCAATATACTGCATTTTGCCTCTGCATTTGAGTTATTGACTATATGCATAATGATTTTGATATTTTTTCTATTGTAGGTCATATGCAGAGGGATATTGACCTGGGATAAAAGTCTTGGTAAATTTCTTTTCTAAGTAGTTAATGAACTACTTAACCCTGATCTCCCTCCTAGCCTTTTTTCCAGAACCTGTCCCATTCATAATTTGGGGAGGACTGGCAAATCCACATGCCCTCCTGTCAGGACTAAGATTTCCCACCAGAAGATAAACAGCAAATGAGGTTCCTAGGACCCACTTCAGCTTAGGCCCTTCAAGATGGTCAGTCAATGAGTAATCTTTCCTCACCCAGGACTTGTAAACCAGGTCCTGATCAAAACCTAGCAAGAAAACAAGCTGCACTCACAATTAGTAAGAGGGAACCCTACTCTGTAGCTCTGATCACTCCCACAGCTGTTAAAGTTAAAGGAATTGCCAGCTGGGTGCACTTATCTTGAGTGAAGCCAGCTTTCCAAGGAAGTGCCAGCCCACCAGAAGCCCCTGATGGGAATAGGAGTGCCAGTCATTGGATGACCTGAAATATATCTTCAAGAAAAAAAGCTATGTATTGTCTGTGTTAAAGCCAGCTGTTCCCTCAAACTCTAGCCCAAACACCTGTTTCTAGGGGGAAGGTAAAAGAGACACCCCTTAAGAAACATGTCTGTTTTCATTTCCTGCAGTTTCTCCCTATACAATAACTAAAAGGGCAATGTCTCTTCTCATTCCTTTCACCATGGAACACTTGGGTTGGCAATTTATAACAAACCCCATCATCTACTACAATCACTCCCTAGAGTTAGCTAACAGCATAAAATAAACTAGCCATGCTTTAGAAGCTCTAAGACAGCAAATGGACTTTCTTGTTGCTGTGGTGCTGAAACATCACAGGGCACTTAACATACTAACAGCAGCACAGGGAGGAACTTGTCTATTCCTTAAGGAAGAATGCTATCTCTTTGTAAATCACATTGAACTAGTCCTAAACAACACTCAAAACCTGCAAAATAAAGCACACCAACTTTGGGAAGATTTAGCCTTTAGAAACACCTAGTCTTTTCTACACCTGTGGTCCAGTATTCTTTTAGCTGGAACATATATCCTCCAAATTCTAATTAAGTTTATGTCTTCCAGAATAAATACTTTGTTAGCTTATGGGGATTTCATCCAGCTTTCCCTATGGTGCCAGATTTGTCTTCCCCCAACTCTGGTAGACTAGAAAGTGGGTTTTATACCTTGTCAGGTAGGTCCTATTGACCCTAACCAGCATGAAGTAATTGCAGAAAGCTGACCACTGTCCTTTGGCACCCCTTTAAGTATAAAATTGTACACCCTCTGAGGGAGGATTTGAGGTAGGCTAGATTAGTGAATAAACAGATGACTCTGGGACATGGCAGAAAAACACAACTATGACACTTGGGCATGGAGACCCCACAAGATGGCTGCTGAAAAAACCCCATGAGAACCCCCATTCAGAACAGGATTTCATCTGGGATCAAGGATAAGCCCTGCATATTCTCAAGGGGCCTTATCATTGTATCTTCCTGGGGGAATGATGGGCGTGATAACCAATCAAAACAGCAAACAGCTGGGATTCCTCCCCCTATATTAGTAAAGGGGAAGAGTAATTAATGGTTTAAAAAGCAAGCATAGAGACTAAATTGCCCAATATGCCCTTTTTCTCCCTGCCCGGACCAGCATGTAAGTAGAGCTGGGGACTGGTAATATATAAATCAGTCCTTTTTAGCTTTTATTTATTTATTTATTTATTTATTTATTTATTTATTTATTTATTTATTTTTAAAGATACTTAGATTACATAAATGTTACACAAAAAATATAGGGATTCCCACATGCCCCACCTCCTACACCTCCCACAACCTCCCATATAAACATCCTTCATTAGTGTGGTACATTAGTTGAAATTTATAAACACATCCTGGGGCTTTGTCATTAAGCATGGGCCATAGTTCACATTGTAGACCAAACTCTCTCCCTTTTTAGCCTTTTTTTAACCTTGTTTTTTTTGCCATTTTTCCCTTTCTCTGCCTAGACTAGCCCGCAAGTATACCTGGGACCCATAATCTGTTATTTTCTTTCTCTCATCCCATTTTCTTAATAAACTACTGGTGTAACTAACCTAGCAAGTACTTAAAATTCTTTTTTGTAACATAGCCAAAAACCTAGAGAAACTCTGGCAACACTAGTACAAAGTTTCATTTTTATACCTGTGTAAACTTTAACTCATAACTGGACACCGTGGGATTCTCCCTTATCTTATCACCAAGGTCTCATCAAGAATTAATTCTTAGCCCTTGAAACCCCTTTGTTTAGTTCAGTCTGGGGGATTTACAAATGTTCAATTTAAGTTTTGCTTATTAAACTCATTATCTTATATGGATTGAGCTATTTACAACTTTATGTATTACCTCAGTTAATGAATGTTAATTAAGGAATTTACAAAGCACTTTGTAACATCTAACCCACTTCAGCCCTTGGAGGCCTGTGCTTATACACTTCCAATTAAACAAATCAATCAATAGCCCTTAATATCTCAATACCACTAAACCCACCTTCCATTGAGTTTCATAAAATCTCAGTTTCTTCAAACTTAGTCTGAGAATTTACCCCTAGACTCCTTGCTTGCACAATTCTTTGATATCCTGATGTCTCAAGATTGGTCTTTGAGTGCATGAGGCTGATTAGCAGTTGTTTTGTCCAGCAACAAAATGAATCTACAGAATGGGAGAAAATCATTGTAAAACATATATCTGATATGGGCATAACAGCCAGAGTATATAAAAGAAGTACCACAACACAATAAAAAGATAAATAATCTGGCCTGAAATAAGAAAAACTAGAGAAAAAGAGACCTTGTGTTGGAGGATGGTGATCACCAGAATTCTACAGACATTGAAGAAAATGTAGCCTTGCTGACACCTTAATTTTGTGCTTTTAGCCTCCAAAAATATGAGTCAATATATTCCTGTTATTTAAGGCAACCCATTCTGTGGTGTTTATCATAGCAACCTTGGTGAACTAAGACTCTCTCCAACCCTCCCCACAGTAAGATACCTTGGGTGTTTTATCCACTAGGGAACAGGGCAATGGGTAATGCATCTCCAGCATTAAAGTTCATAGAAAATAACTGGGGATCTTGTTAAACTGTATGTGTGTGTGTGAGCGGTTTGTTATGCAGGAACTCCCTATACTTTCAGTGTAATTTTTCTGAAAATCTAAAACTTCTCTAAAAATAAAGTTTATTATTAAAATTAAAAAAACATATATATATATAAAGGCTGATTTAGTAAATTTGGATGGGGAATGAGATTTTACATTTGTATTATGCTCATGGATGATGCTCATGCTACTGAAATAAGGTCCACCTTTTAAGCATCAAATACCTAGGAATGTTGGTTGCTTTTTTCTGGTTTATGGCATTGACATGAGCCTCAAATTCACCTAGCTAGTGGGGGAGGGGATGCTTCTCAAATTCTGCCTCTCTTAAGATAGCTAGGCAATGGTTCTCAGTCTTTTTATGTTTGTCATAATTTTGAAGATTTACAAATATGTGGCTCTTTTTAGGGGATGAGTTGTAGGTTATCACAATGAATGTAGTAGACTTCACATAACAATAGGCCCAATGGGTGCAGTGGGCAACCCAGGGAGCTCATGTCTTGTCTGCACTGGGGAGCTGCTACTGCAAGATTAGTGTGGTTCAGATTTTTAAACTTTTGAAGAGAAGCCTGAAATTTATATTTTACATTAAATCCCTTGATTTTTAAATGTTTACTTGTGGGTAACTCAATTTATTTTTAAAATGCTGGAAGGCCAAGATTATTCTGATTTCCTAGATATGTTTGATATCTTGATTTCTACCTTATTTTGAGATATACGTACATAAACATTCATAATCCAGGTGTATTTATAGGTTACAATTCATCAAAGGGTGAAATTAAGATTTGTATATCTTACTATATGTGAGTTATGCCACAATTAAAATTGAGAAAATAAAAACCTTGCAAGGGAATGAACACAGCAACCAAAAGATAGTTGTTGTCTCTGGAAGTGGAGACAGAGAAGGAATGATGTTGACATTACCTGTATTTCTAACATTGTTGCTTTAAAGAAAGACAAAACAGGATCATACGTGGGAAAATAACTATTTCAATTCAATGGTGTCTATGTTTCTGCTTTATTATTTTATGTATGTTTGAAATATTTCATAACGAGCTATTTTAATATTTCAAAATAAAAACAAAACAAAAGACTATGAAGACCATCATTGCATGGGCCAAAAAAACCTCCTCAGAAGTTATTAAAGCATTTTATTGGTCTTCCTAAAGGCCTGCATTGCTGTTGGTTTAGGAATATTTGCCACTCTGACTTAGCTCTCCTACATGCTTCACTAAATCATGATCTTTCCTTGCCACAGCTGTATTGTGATGCTATGCATAGTGAGTTGTGCCTAACTAAACTGTACCATACAACCAACTCACTCCTGTCTCCAATATGCCCCTTGTCACCTAATGGAGCATTATGGTTACATCCTCAACTGTAAAGTTGAAATATTAACCCTAATTTGAAAGCATCTGTATTGAGTCCAAAATTCAGAGCCATTAAAGAAAGGAATTCTCAGACTCTGAAAGAAATATAGCATAATGGTTAAACTCACTGTGTTAGAATACTAGTTCCTAGCACTTTGTAGTTGTAACCCTTGGGTAAATTAGTTTCTAAGAAACAAAACACCATTTGCATCATGTAAATGATAACAGTAGCTACTTATTTGGGTTTATGAGGATATTAAAACTACAGGGTATCTCATACACAACTATCCAATAGTCATTACCTATTATTAAGTTATTAACATTGGGTAGGATATTTCTTTAAATATTTCTTAAATCATGCATTAAGTCTGAAGTGACCTGTTATTCAATTCATAGCTGCCAGCAAGCCTCAAAAGGAAAATATTTTGAACTCTTATCCAATTAGTAAATGTAATCAAACATTGTCATGGGTATTTCAGCAGGCAGTGAGGCTGTCAAAAATTTTGTTTCCTGCCTTCAAGAAGCCCACCTCTTTCTGTCTTTTATGAAGGACCAGAAACTGATAAAGCAAATCTCAGGGGAAAGGTGATTCACAGGCGATTCCAGCTAGGTCATTTACTCCCTGACTTAAATTTCAGAACCATAGGAGGGAAAGGGACTATGCCCCTACCTTTGACAGTGGTGTTACCAGGGCAGTCTGATTTGTTGATATGTAAGATATGCTGTTTGGGAATTCTTGCCTAAAGTAATCCTCCAAGAAGCATTAACATGCTGGCTGCTGAGAAACACAAAAAGTTCTTTAGTAATGATTAATTAAGAGTAGTGGATGAAAACAGATCCAAGAAAATCCATTTCCAAAGGATATATAATTTAACTACTTTTTAATTGGACATGCTTTGTTTTTTAAGCCAGAAGAATTAAGTTTCTGCACCTGAAATTGTAATTCTACCATACTATGTTCTACAGAATGGGCATTTTCTCTGATAAATTACTGAGGCACATTGGTGCCTGAAATGGGGAGAGGAGCTAATTATTCTGGGAGTGCGTTTCATACATGGGACTCTCCTTATATTTCAGAAGATGTACACTTCCAGTATTCCTGAAGTGTTCAATCAGAACCTCCATATATCTCCTGAGCCTTATATTGGTCTAAAACTCCTGTGGTACTTACCGCAGACTGCCTACAGATTACAGATTAAAATCAGATTAAAATACAGATTACAAATTAAAATAAAGATTAAAATCAAAACGGGAAGAAGCACATCAGACATAGTCTGGTGAAGTACCAAATATATAATGTCCTTTGTCCTGACCATGTAGAATTGTTGACATGTTATTTTCCTGGCATCAATATATGAGTACATTCAGGGAATATTGCCAATCAGGGAAGTTTACCAAAGGCTTTACTGCCTGGAATTATCATTGAATGTCAGTCACATACTGCCTGCATAGCTGACCTACACTTTCCATTGGCTCCCAGAGGTCGGGAGACCATTAGTCTCCAGTTCCTTCAGAGCAGAACTGATAATGCATACACTGAAACTCCCATCATAATTCACATTATTAGATTGTCCTTTAGCCAGAGACCCCAGGCAAAGACCCTCCCATAAGGCAAGTCATCCCAGGGGCCTAAAAATCACCTCACAGTTGACAATGTCAAAGGCTAGACTTCTCTTTGTATAAGAATATTTCTTTACTACACAAATGCTCTTCCACCCTGACTTCCACAGTCTTCAAAATAAAATACTCTTCTTCAGAGCACACAAAGTTCTTTGTAAACTGGACTTCCCTACCCAGAACTCCAGCCTCATTGCCACTTGCTGACTTGCACCCTGCATTTCAGACAGACCATCCATTTGTGCACCATGCTCTCCCACAGTCTTCCATCTTTTTACATTGCAAACTCATCTGGGCTTCAATTTTGATCCCTGCCATGACCTCCTCAGGAAACTTTTTCTGAAACATGCAGGAGGCATGAGCACACTGCTGCCAGTTGTATATACTTCCAGTACTTCCAGAACATCTGATTTATATTGTAAAGCCAGACATTTAATTTTTATGTGAATCCCACACCTTTTTTCTTGTTTAATTTTTAAAGTAATTTGTTATAACACCATTAAAAGAAATCATAAAATATTGCAATAATACCCTCTCTCCAGAGGCCACCCCTGTTAATCAGTTTCTTTTGTATACTTTCAAACACTCATACAAATACAAAAACATATATACACCAAACACATACACACAATACTTTTTTATATGGATGGTAACCATTTGTTAACTTATTTTGGCATGCTACCAAGCAATATAAAAAAATAAAAAATTGAGGTTCAAACAAAATGCATTTGCTCACCTGGGTTAGGACTCACCTAGGCATGTGCCTTATGACACTAAAATGAATGTTCCCTGAAAATAGGGGTCGTGCATTCGTTGGCATCTCCTTCAATAACTAGTACTATGCTTTACACACAATCGGCACCCAATATATACAACACATTCACTTAAACATTTATTAAGTACCTACTCTGTGCTTAAACCTGTCCAGACTTTCAGATAAACTGTTTCCAGGCAACATTGGAGAGAACACAAAGGGCACCTATGTTACTTGTTCTGTCTTATGCCCTATAGGAAGACACACAGAACCCATCTGTCTACAGGTTCATAACTTGCCTGCCTCCCAAATTTTATGGGTTTCTTTGGTATAATACCAAATGAACAGAAATAGCATATCACTCCTGGTTGTCTGGCTTGTCCTAATTGGGCATCTGCTTGTGATGATGGTCTAACTCCTATAGACTGCTTCCACCAGTATTCCCAAATTAGCAGTCATTCCCAAGAGCAGAGTTTCTATTTCTTCGTCTCCATAGGGCAAGATATGTCAGTTTGGGAATAGCAAAGCCCAATGCCATCATGGTATGTTGATTCATCCTGAGGCACTAAACTGGTAGGGCTGTCTCCTGGAAGGAATAAGTCTATTTCTTTATTTTCAGATGTTTTTATTTGCAACTTTATTATATTTCAATTACTTTATCTGTACATGCAAACATATGAAACAGGCATTATTTTACTTGACACTTATGGTCACAAAATTTTAATTTTATTTTTTTCTTGTATCTGGTTCTACCAACGTTTGCCTCTATATCAGAAGAAATACATTGAATAAATGTCAAATGATTTTTTTTCTTTATTGTGGATTTACGGGACAATCATGCATAAAATATTGGATTTGCATATAGCACCTTATTAACACCTTGCAATGGTGTGGGACATTTGTTATAACTGATGATAGCACATTTTTATAAATGTACTATAAACCAGAAGTCATTATTTAATTTTTATTCTGTAACCATATATACAATCTAACATTTCCCATTTTAATCACGTTCAGATATATTTTTCAGTGCTTTTAATTACATTCACAATGCTGTGCGACCATCAACTTTAAACATTGCCAAAACATTTTCATCATTCCAAATAGGAACCCTGTACATTTTAAACCTTAACTTTCCATTCCTTTTCCCCACCCTGTCTACTGGACATGTTGAGTGAAATAAGTCAGACACACAAATATTGCATGTTCTCACTGATTTGAAAAATTTAGAATAAGCAAACATACAGTCAGAATGTAGAATATAGGATATAGAATGATATTTTATAAGTATTTTCTCACATGCATGTAGTAGATGTGTATTGTGTGGAATTAGAGGTAAGAATTTGAAGATCCCTTGATCTTGAGGAATAACCAAGTAGTTCTGGAAAAATAGGGAATTGTGTAGAGAGGATGTTCATTAACATCCTATTCATTCTCTTTAATTTTAGATTAGCAAATTGAAAGATTGTAAAACTTTACATCAGGGATTGCAGGAATCCCTAAGAGTGCTGGCAAATTCATTAATGAAAACAATGGAAAGATGTAAGATGGATTTTTCTTCCCCTGAATATTTGCCGGGCTCAATCTTAATTGTCCTTGTGATATTGCTTTCATTTTTAACCCCACAAGAAAGCTCATTTATAATGCTAAATGCCCTATGTTCAACATTTGTAACACATATCACACATTTTAATTGCCTAATTGTTTTTGACATTTGTAAATTAAGTACAGGCTTCATTTTTTAAAGTAGTCATAAATTTACAGAAATATCATGCAGAAAGTACAGAGTTCCCATATACCCCACTCATATATGTAGTTTTCCTTATTAATGTTTTAATTTTGCTACAGTTGATGCACCAATACTAATATAATGATACTATTAACTGAGGTCTATAGTTTGTATCTATCATTTTTTTGCCTTTTAACCACTTTCAAATGTACATACATTTGTGTTTATTATATTCACAATGTTGTCCTATATAAGCGAAATAGAAATTATATACCAAATAAGCCCTAACTTTACATTACTTACTCCACGTATGCCCCAGGTAAAATTCATTCTTGTGCTTGATTCTACAAATTCATATATTCCAATTATGTCACATAAGTGAAAACATGCAATATGTATACTTTTTTGTCTGGTTTATGTCACTCACAAAATGTCTTTAAGGTTCATATATATTGTAGCAGGCTTTGGTACTAGCTTCCTTTTTACAGCTAAATAAAATTTCATTGTATGTTGTATTGGTCATGGTTCTCCAGGAAATGGAACTGACATAGATAGATAGATATAGATATAGATATAGATATATAGATATAGATTAGATATAGGTATAGGTATAGATGATATAGATATAGAGATAGAGATAGTGATAGAGATAGAGATAGAAGTAGAGATAGAGATATAGAGATATATACACACAATGTAAATATAATATTGTAGAAGTTAGCTCATGTGACTGTGACTGTCGGTATGTGCAAGGCGGAATTCTGCAGGGCAGGCTGCAAGCTGGGAACACTGATGAATGTTTTTAAAGAATTCCCAGAACAAACTGCCTGGCTGAAGGAGACATGGAAATTCTGACTACTGAAATCATCAGTACTCCACCCCCGCTTAATGCCTTCAACTCTCATTGTTGAAGGCAAGCTCCTTAGTTGATTGAAGATAAAATCAACCATAGATTAGATTGCATCTAATAACCATAGATGCAATCAGTTTAATGGTGGTTTACTTGCATGAGATATTTTAACAGTAACAATCAGGACAATGCTTGCTTGTCCAAACAACTGGACACCACACCCTAGCCAAGTTGATGCACAAACTTAAGCATTACATATTATATATCACAGTATGTTTATCCAGTCATCTGTTGATTAAAATGCTTGGGTTGCTTCAAACTTGTGGGAGTTGTGAATAATTTTGCTATGAATATAAATGTGCAAATATCTGTTCCAATCATTGTTTTCAATTCCTGGGTTTATATACCTAGATGTGAGATTGCCAAGACATGTGGTAATTTATGCTAAAATTTCTCAGGAACCACCAAAACCACATTTACTGCCTCATTTCACATTCCCAACAATGAAGGTATGTTCCTCTTTGTGCATATTCTCTCCAGCACTTACTATTTTACATTTTTTACAGTAGCCATTTTCCTGGGTGCATAATGCTATCACTTTGTATTTTTGAATTTCATATCACTATTTCCTATGATATAGGGCATCGTTTCATGTGCTTCTTGTTCATTTGTCTCACTTCCTTGTTGAAATGTCTATTCAAGTCTTCTGCACAACTTTTAAAATTGGGTTATTTGTCTTTATGTTATTCTGTTGTGGGTTTTCTTTAAATTTATGGATATTAAAACCTAATTAGAGAAGTGTTTTCCAAATATTTTCCCCATTCTGTATGCTGTTTTTTATTGCTTTCTTGATAAAGTCCTTCAATACACATATTTTTAGTTTTGATGGATTCCCATTCATGTTTCTTTTTTTTCTATCATTGGTCTGCTTACAGTGTAAAGTTTAAGAAACCATTGTCAAACACAATGTCCTGAAAATCCTTCCTTGTGTTTCCTTCTAGAATTTTTATTGCTTATGATATTGTTGGTCTTTGATCCATTTTCAGTTAAATATTGTTTGATAGTGTGAGGTCAGGTATATCTCTTTATTTTTTTGCATCTAGATATCTGGTTTTCCCAACACTAATTATTGAAGAGAATACTTTTACCCCATTGAGTAAATCTGGCAACTTTATCAAAATCAGTTGCCCATAGTGAGGGATTATTTCTGATGTATCAATTCAATTCCATTCCAGTGAAATCAGTTTTCCTCTATGTCTGTCCTTGTGTCATTATCATTAAGGTTTTATTAAAAGTTTTGATTTCATTACAAGTGTATAGAAGTATCACTGATTTTTGTGAGTAGATCTTGTTACCCCTCTGACTTTGTTGAATTTGTTTATTAGCTATATGGATTTTGTTTCAGAATTTCCAGGATTTTCTAGATATAGGATCAATTCATGTGTAAATAGGAAATATTTTATTTCTTCCTTTACAATTTGAATATCTTTTATGTCATTTTTTGCCTAACTATTTTAGCTAGGCCATCCAGTACAATGTTGAATAGCAGTGGTGACAGTGGTGACAGTGGGTACCCTTGTCTGGTTTCTGATCTAGGGGGAAGATTCCAGGCTTTTAACACCATACTGAATGATGTTAGCTATGGGTTTTTCATATATGGCCTATATCATACTGTGGTAGTTTCCTAATACCTTGATGTCTAACAGTTTTTTGTTAGGAAAGGTGCTAGTTTTGTCAGACATTCTTACATATGTTCTATTAATATGGTGTATTACATTAAATTATTTCCTTATGTTGCAAAAACTTTGCATAATTGGGATAAATCCTATTTGATCATAGTTTATAATTCTTTCAATGTAGTGATGGATTCAGTTTGTTTGAATTTTGTTGAGTATTTTTGCATCTATACTCATAAGGGATATTGGTCTGAAATTTGTTTTTTATGGTGTCATTATCTGGCATTGTTATTAAATGCCATAGAATGAGTTAGGGATTTGTCCGTACCCTTGAATTTTTGGGAAGAATTTGAGCAGTATTGGTGTTAAATATTTTTAGATAATTTGGAAAAATTAATCAGTTAAGTTATCTGATTCTGTTTTTGTTTTGTTGTTTTGTTGTTGAGGAAATTTATTTACTATTCAGGCTCTTTAATTGTTATTGATTTGTTGCGACCATCTATATATTATTGAATCACTGTAGGTAGTTTGTTTTTATATTTTTTATAATATTATAGGAATTTTTACATTTCATCTGTGTTTTCTAGTATGCTGGAATACAATTTTCATATTATTCAATCATAAACCTGTTTATTTCTTTGGGATAATTTTTAATGTGTCTCATTTCAATTCTGATATTAGTTATTTATGTCCTCTCTTTTTTTCCTTTGTGAGTCTAACTAAAAGGTTATTAATTTTATTGATCTTTTCTTAGAAATAAGGAAGGTTTGGTTTTTTTTTTATCTTTATTTTTTATTTAGGTTTGGTTTTATTATTATTATTTTCAGTTTTATTTTTCTCTTTCCATTTATATGAGCATTGCTATTGTCCTCCTTTTGCTCATTTTGGATTTAGTTTGTTCTAATTCTTCTTGAAGTAAGTTTAGGTCTCTGATTTGAGATCTCTCTTTCTTATTCTATAAATTTACAGCTATAGGTTTCCCTCTCAGCATTGCCTTTGCTGCAATACATAAGTTTTGGTATGTCATACATTCATTTTCATTTGCCTGAAAATATTTTCTAATTTCTCTTGAGATTTCTTCTTTGACCCTTTGGTTGTTTAAGGGTGTGTTGTTTAATATCCACATATTTGTGACTATTCCAGGTCTTTCTCTGTTATTTTCTAGATTCCTCAAATCGTGGTCAGAGAAGATTTACTGTGTGATTTCAATATCTATAAGTTTATTGAGAATTATTTTGTATATCTTTGTGCATTGGACATGGACTTGTCCATGTCTTCCTGCTTCTCAGTGTGGTTTGTAATTTTTGGTTGCCCTCTGGTCATCATTTTATTTTGATGGGTTTATTCAATTGATTAGCTTCTCTCTCTGTTCTAGAGTCTTATTTAGCTTGTGGCTCTGTGTGTGTGTTAAGTTTTCTCTTTGACACTTTGTTCTTCTTATTCTATTTCCTTCGTTCATTCTATGTTTCCTTGAAGGCAAAAGATTAGGGCCAGAGAAATCAAAAGATGTGAGAAAGGAAAAAGGATAATGGTAATATTGATAAAAGTTAGAAGAAGGGCTGTAAAAGACTTAGTAAAATGAATATTTAACTCATGTAGGCAATGTAGAGTAATAGGAAAAAAAGTGGAGTACTTACAATGAACTGGGAAACCAAACAGAGGAAAATATATATAATGATTTAGAAGGCCAGGATGATGAGGAGAGAGAGATAGAGTAAAGAAAGGGCTGAAAGGAAAAAGTTAATAATAATAAAAAAAGAAGAAAACAGAATAGATAAAATAGAAATTGACACCCTTGAATTTGTGAGCTAATGAAAAAAGGTGGTATGTAAGAACCACAACAGAAAGCAGAAGGTAGAAAGATGAAGGAAGGAAAAGAGATAGCGTTGGGAGACAAAGTCAATATAGACAGAGATGGGAAATCACTGGAGAAGAAGGACAGCAAAGAGACAGGCTAGTAGCACCGAATTTAAAAAGGGGGGGAAGGAAAGAGGAAAGAAAAGCAAGAGACAACAAATAAATAAAGAAAAACCAAAGAACCACACAAGCAAGCAGTCAAACAAAGCTAAGGAAGAACAGTGTTCTTTCTTGGGCCCTTGTGGACCCTCTCAGCTTGCTTGTGTTCATCAATCAATTACCCTGCAAGGTTCTGTCTGCAGGTTTTGAGGTAGATTTTAGTGATTAAACTAAGTTTTAAAAAAAATTTCTTATTTTTTTTTAAATGGCTGTTTTTTGTTTTTTTTTGAGAAATATGGGACCCAACAGAAGGCCTCTTCTAGACTGTCCCCCTCCACCGAGGGGACCCTAAATATTCTCGTGGAAACTAATCAAGGACTTCCCACTTCCTGGCCTCCCAAGGGGAGCTGAATCTCTGATGCTTGTCAGTGCAGAATGATAAAATTGGCTGACTCTGTCCCCTTCATAGCCAAGCCTCTGTATCACTAGGCTGTTAGGTAAATCAGGCTTCCTCAGTAGATTTGCCTCTCCTCTAAGCCTGGTGCCACTTCAAGTCAGCTTATTTGCTCCCCAAAGCTGTGAGGGGTCCAGGTTACCAAACCGACAGAAAGGAAACCCCTCTCCAACTTCTGTCAGAACCCTCCCACTCTCGGAGAATGCTCCCTCTCTCACTGTTGGCGACAGGAGTTAGAGCATATCCCTGGGCAGCTAGGTAAATCAGTCTTCCTCAGAAGATTTGCCCCGCCCCTCAGCCTGGTGCCACTTCAAGCCAGGTATTTTGTTCCCCAAAGCTGCAAGGGGTTCTAAGCAGCCAAATCCACAGAAAGGAATGGCTTGTCCCAGCATTTCTTTCTGAGGGTGGGGCTCAGCTGTCTTTGTCCACTACAAAGCAAGGGGAAAAACTCACGATTATTTCCTGAGCAATCCAGCTCGCTGTCCAGCTCCCTCCAGATCGATATTCCCAAGGTTCTCGCTCCATGGGCCCCCAGCACAGACCACTCAGACAGGATCCTTTCCCCAATCAGCCATCCTCTGAGAGTGAGATGGGTAGTGCCCTCCTAACCCAATGCCATCTTACCCCCCATGACAGGGTTTTTTAAAAATAATATTTTTATTACAGAAGAAGTGAAGTTGTGGACTTACAAAACAATAAGAAACAGAAAATACCAAGAATATATCATAGTGAATTTTAAAGGAGAAGATGTGTAGTAAATTTAATTGGACAGAATGAGGAAAATGAGGAAATCCGAAGAGATGGAAGATATGAAATAGAATTCTATTCATCAAGTGTTAATATATGATGTGATAAATCAAATGTAAATAAATTTCTCCACATTGCCAAATGAAGATATTGTAGATAAACATTTAATAAAATTGGAAGGATATTATAGAAAAACAATTTGCACAAAACACTTTGCAAAATACTAGAAATTCACATGTACATAAACAACTTAAATCAATATTATTAATATTAGAATCATTGGGAAAATGTAAAATATCTTTGTTAAGACAAAGAGATCATATAAAAATAAAACATTAATAAATACAATTTATAATTACATTTCCTCAATTCTAGTTCTGCCAAAAATGAAAATGGAGATTTTTTGCTTCTTGATCTCACATTAAATACTTTATTTTATTTAGACTCTTTCACTCAATATAGTGAAGTTATTAAATATCAACAGATTTGTAGTAGAAAACTAAATATATATACATATATTGCATTCATTGATTTTAAAAGACTGCCATTTGTTGAAATTCTCTACCCTATTTTACATTGTAGAAATCTTATACTGATACCAATGTTTGGAAATTATTTGTCAGTATTGTGAAATTACAACCCAATTCCTGAGGAGTATAAGTTGATGAGGATGTGAGACCTAATAACACTCCTGGCATTTAGTCAGGCATAACCTTTATTGGGACTTATACACAGGAGAGAATCTCTGATCACGGCATTTCAGAGAATGAAAGAGTACTCTTTAAAGAGATGAGAAAATGATGGGTGATATATAAGGGAATTCAGAACAAGGACATTCCATAGTTTGTGAAAGCTGAGATTCTGCTAGTTTCATTTGCAGCATACACATGGGGTTTGGTGACATTTTCACTACACTTGTAGGAAGAACATTTACCAAGGACATTTACTGGTTTGGGAAGATTATACTTCATGATTTCTATACATCCTCTTCCCTCTGGGGAGGGTTATTAACCTTTAACTTATGTCTAGGTTATGCAGGTGGCTATGTGCTGAAAACTTAGGGGGGGTTCCCTGGGTCCCCTCCATCCATCCCCACATAGTGGCCT
Source organism: Cabassous unicinctus (assembly GCA_029593785.1). Classification (NCBI taxonomy): domain Eukaryota; kingdom Metazoa; phylum Chordata; class Mammalia; order Cingulata; family Chlamyphoridae; genus Cabassous; species Cabassous unicinctus. The sequence goes on along the minus strand of JAQZBX010008086.1, from coordinate 15,027 downwards.
ACATTGACCATAGGACAAGTATTGCATACACATTCTACAGCAACAGTATAAACAACAACAGTTAAAGCTGTTATATGTTTTTTAGTGAAAATTGCAGTTCCAACTGGCAAAAAAATCGTCAATGGGTAGAAAAACCAGAGGAAAATTTTTACTCTATATCTAGACTTGATAGTAAAATTACACAACCCAGGGGGTAACCATCCCACTTCACAGATTCCCTCTTGTTATTCCATGCAGACAAAAGCAATGTGATCTATGGTGACAGACTCAGCCTTTATCCATCCAAAACCATTATATACAGCTTATCTTATTAAAGGCCTGAGCTTATTCACTGGTTCATTTAAAAGGGAAAAATATAATTATGAATCTCATTGAACATCAGCAGCTGAATCTGTCTTAATGAAAAGGTCTTGTTCCAAACATGTCAATAGGGTCATATTCTGCAATGCCAGCAATGTGTTCAATGCTGTCCATTTTACAGGAGTTATAGTCCAAGGAAAGCCAGTAGCAACTGAGGATGGTAAATCTGTGCAAACTCAACATTGGGTTGGATTGTGGGCATGGATTACTTCTGAAGCCCACTGCAGAAATATATTGGCTAGGGTTTCATGGGTGAAAAGAAAGATGTTCATGAGGAATAATAAGGGGCAGATCAAGCTGCTCTAACAGTATGCAAGCAATATTTCTATTTGTTTTTTATATGAACTGGAATAGAAGAGATTATCATATTCATCAGGTATATAGTTATAGTACTTAATACTAACCAATGGACTAATCAAAGCACAAGATCCTTTTGAGTAGTAGTTAATAGATCTAAGCTCCATGTTTGCAATGCCATACATGTTGTCTCTCCATGGGAGCAGGCCATAAGGCCAATTGTGTCTCTTTAGGTTCTACTAACATTACTCTGGTAATTATTTCTCCACTTGTATATTTTTCACACAGCCAGCATGCTGCAGCACTGTTGGACCTTGGAGGAAAGCTCCAGTGTTTATTGGCCTGGTGCATAGTGCCCAGCAGTATTGTGAAACAAAGCCAGTCTGGAAGAAATGTCCATTGTAAATCTGGCCATATCAAGCCATTGCCAGCTGCTGTGGGAGTCCAAAACTATAATGTACTTTCCATCCACTTCAGGAGCCATGTCCAAAGATGTGGTAGTTCCTTTTATTTTAGGGGTCGTAGTGAGCAATGTAACCAATAAGTCAAATGGAGAGGTACCATGCAAAGTGCTAGAGGCCTGGTTTGAATGCACTAGAGAGTATGACAACACTGAAGTCAATCTCTTAATTTTTATATACTTTCTAAATGCTTCCAAAGCAGTTAATATTAAATGAACTTTTCTATTTTTATTACTTTACTTTTTACTTCTACATGTTTACCATCATTATGTTAATTAACAGGTATTTTACTTTAGCAGTATAGGAAAAACTGCTTTCTTCATTATTTTATGAAACCCTAAGATTCCCAATGGATTCAAGATTATCTTACCCCTATCAACACTTTAATATTCTGATTGTGGTGGCCTCTGACAGGTTTCTCTGTTATGAAGTTACTTTTTTATCAGTATCAATTCAGGTTCTATTTAATAATGGCTTCCTGGAATTAGCCATTTAAATATTTCAGTTTAGAAAATGTTTTTGCAAACTTCCCATAACTATCCATAACAACATAGACTATGGTTACTTCATCTCAAGGCAAATTTCACCTTTATAAAACACATTCCCTTACTTAATGCTACCTTCTACAATACCTTCTACAACTTACAATATTCATTCAAGCTTTTTCTTACATATTTCCTCTTTGGTTTCATGAAAACCAGCCATATTATCTTAAGAAAAAATGCATTCCCTTAAACAAACTTATCAAATTTTAGTCAGCATTCTCTGTGAATCCACTTCCACATACCTGTTACTTCTTTCTATATCCATTACATCTCATATCTCTCATGATTTTCTGTGAAGAAATAAAAAACTATTCATTTCAATTTAGAGAAAAACAATTTTTAAAAGAGGTTTGTAATAACTTTAGTAGCCAAAAACTAAAATTCTCATCATCTTAAAGCTTTAACAGATGAAATGCCAATAGTTTTTATTAGTACCCTATAAAACTAGGGAGATTACACCCTAGCTAAATAAAATTGAAACCATTATAATTTATGCAAAAAAAATGTTCTTTTTTTCTCCCATCCTCCACAGGAAGCTAAAACCTCTTTTCTTTAATAAAATTTTAAAAAAATGAATAAACTTAAAAGCATACTGATTTCCAGGTTCTGGAATATATTGTAATTGTTTAATTTGTTTAATCATAATTTAGAAAATACCTTTTCATATCTATCAAGGACATTTTCCTTTACTTACTAAAATCTGATAATTGGATTATTACTGTCATCTCAAGAGCTGTTAAAATTTCCCTGGGGAATTACAGGTCAGACTATACAAAACAAAGTTTACTCTGTAATATACCCACTCTTCCTATTATTTTAATTTCCAGGCCTAGTAGACAGAATTCTAGATTAAACTCATATCTCACATGTCTTTCCACACCTAGCCCATCTTCTCAGTTTCTTCAATTGTTTTTAATGAGTCCTGGAATTAAGTCAAGTTTAGGAGAAGACCCTGGGGACATGATATGCTATCAAAAGATTATGGGAGAATTCAGGATAAACTTTTTGGTTTCTTTCCTTTAAATACTTTCTTATTCAGATTTTATGTGACTTTTTATCCTGTTTGGCTTCTCAAATTTGGTATTCAGGAGTACTCATTTACCTATATAAGCACCTATATTAGTCAGCCATAGGGGTGCTGATGCAAAATACCAGAAATCTGTTATTCTTTATAAAGGATATTTATTTGGGGATAGAAGCTTACAGTTACCAGGCCATAAAGCATAAGTTTCTTTCTTCACCAAAGTCTGTTCCCACGTGTTGGAGCAAAGCAGCTGTCGACATTTGCCAGGGTTCAGGATTCTTGGGTTCCTCTCTTCCCAGGGCTCCATTTCTTTCTGGGTTCAGCTCCTTTGTTTCCTCCACAAGGTGAGCTGTAGACTATGAGACTCTCTAGGCTTTGCCTCTCACCACAAGGCCAGCTGTGAACTATCTGGCAAACAGCTCATCTCATTTCCTGGGGCCTTCTCACCCTCCTCACCACCAGGCTTCTCTGTATGCTTTCTTCCCAGGGCTCCAGCTCAAGACTCCACATCAGAACTCCAACTCAAAAACTCCAACTCTGTCCTTTGCCATGTCTTTTATCTTTGAGACCCCACCCACCAAGGGGCAGGGCTCAATACCCTACTGATGTGGCCCAGTCAATGCCCTAATCATTACTTAATCATGCCCAGATGAACAGAGCAGTCTACAAGCATAATCCGATATCTATTTTTGGAACTCATAACTGTATCAAACTGCCAAAATGATACAGCACCCATTTAATTTTTAGCAATTTGAATAGAGGTCTTTCAAGAATTTTCTTTTGTTAATTTAATATTACCATCTGCAGGTATGGAAATATACACCGAACTAATAAAAAAAATTAAGGTATACCAACAGAAACATAAAACTCACTAACTTAACTCATAATTCTCTCTCCTTTGTTATGGCTGTCTCCAAGCTCTCCATCATTTCCCATATCTGATTTTTACTGCTTTTAAGATGTCCTCTGGAATCAGTGTTGACTGTAATATGCAAGCTCCTTCTTGGAAACATTTTTATTAGTAACCAGCAACCAATTAGGAATACTTGAGCAGTATAAATGCAACTGAGCACTAATTTAGCAGTTTAGACAGACAGACATTTAATACATCTATTCTGATTATTCTTCAGGAGTACACTTAGACTCAAATTCAGAAATAAGTTATTGATTCAAAACTGAGAGTTCTTAACACCTAGATAAAAATTCTGATCAAAATAAAATGTGATTAAAACTTAAAACATTGTCAAAATAACATGGCATTAAACTCTTCTAGTTTACAGTTTTGTAATATAACTGATCATCAACTCAGCACAGGTGTTTGGTTAAGAAATATTTCATCTCTACCTCTGCTAGGACTTATCCCTTTATAACTATAACTTTTCTTCTAAGTAGCACACAGAAGCCTTTGCTGCTGCTTCTGCCTTCATAGCCACCCACAAATCTCCTAACAGGGGCCATACTGTAGCGGCCACTATCTGGTAGTCTCCCTTTTCCTCATTTAAGTGCAGCTGTTCTGCTACTTGATAATGTATAGCCAGCATACCTGCCAGAGATTTTAGGACATCCCCTTATTTTCTTGCTGGTCTCCAATTGTCTTGGAGGTCAGCCACTCCTCTCAACATGGATGTTATAGACAATCCAGGATTTTCCCCATGGATTCTCCTTTCCCTGAGCTTATGCCCACAACTGCTGGTGGTCCTTCCATCTCCTGGTTATGGCTCACCAATTGTTCCAACCCAGCTCCTGAAGGGCATCTGTTGGTGAGGCTACAAGACCAAAGAACACACCTGACATTTAGTTAAGCATAAGCTTTATTGGGACTTACAGATAGGAAAGAATCAGTGATAGTGGTGATTCAGAGAATGAAGATAGAACTCCACAAAGAGATGAGAAAATGAGGGGTAATGTATAAGGGATTTCAGAACAAGGGCATTCCATAGGGTATGAGAACAGAGTTTCTGCTAGAGTCACATGAAGTATACACATGGGGATTGGTGATGTTTTCACTGTGCTACTAGGAAGGAAGTTTAACAAGGACATTTACTGCATTTGGAAGATTAAACTTCATTATTTCTACACATTCTCTTCCCTCTGGGGAGGATTGTTAAATTTTAACTTATGTCTAGGTTACACAGAGAGCTATGTATTAAAAACTTACGGGGGCCCTGTGTCCCCACATGAGAATTTTCTCCATTTTTGTTTTTGGTATCATCTTATCAATATATACTGACTCCAAAGAAGACAGCAGCATATAAGTAGACATGAGGAACCTCACTACCATCACATTCTTTTTCATTCTGTATATCTCAGCTCCCAGGCACTGAAAATCATGCAAGTTCTGCTTTTTAGTGATTTGTCTGGGAGACCTGACAGAGAATCTTCTAACTGATATTGTTAATGTGAATGATCCACATTTGTACTCTTCTATATATTTCTTTATAGGCAATTTATCCCTCTTAGATCTATGCTACATTTCACTTACTGATACTAAGATGAATATGAATTCTCTGACAGGAAATAAGTTGATTTCACTCTGTCATGAGTCTCTCAGATTTTCTGGTTTATCTTACTTGGAATTACAGAGCTGCCTTTCCTTGTGGTGGGATCCTATGATCACTAAGTTGCCATTTGCCACCTTTTATATCATGGGCTCACCATCACACCACATCTGTGCACTCTGGCAGATGGAGGTTCATGGACAAGTTGGTTGTTCTATTCCATTATCTACACAGGATAAATGCCCAGACATCCCTTCACAGTGTCTAATGTGATCCATCAATATTTCTATGATGTGCCTCATCTTTTAAGGATCTCATCTTCAGGTATTTTCTTTTCTGTGACTCTGGTCATAGCTATAAGCACATGCAGGGTCTTAATATGTTATGCGTTATTATTTATGTCATATATTAATCTATTTTAAATGGTGCTTAGAATGCATTCTGTGAAAACCCATAATAAAGTCTTATCCAGATGCATCCAGCTACTTTTATTTACAATTTCTGGATTGATTGCTCTTAGGTCCTATTGCATATAAAGCATCTATTAAAAATCTTCTCACAGACACCTTCTACACCATGGTTCTTATACTTACAAACTGCCTCAACTATTATCTGTAGAAGAAACACTTTCACAATGCTCTAAGCACAATGTTCAACAGATATTGTATGATTCCATGAAAAATTTTCCTTGATTAAAAAATATATACAAATAAAATTTGATAGATATATTTGAAGTTTTTATAAGATTTTTTAATTTTTAAAAGATACTTAGATTACATACATGTTACACAAGAAATATAGGGATTCTCATAGGCCCCACTCTCCACACTTCCCATACCGTCCCACATAAACAACATTCTTCATTAGTGTGGCACATTCATTGCAATTGATAAATGCATCCTGGGGCACTGCCAATGAGCATAAACCATAGTTCACATTGTAGTTTACACTCTCTCCCACACAATTCTGCAGGTTATGGAAAGATATAAAATTGCCTATATCTAACATTGCAATGTCATTCAGGATGAGGCCCACATCCCAAAAATGGCCCCATATTACAACTATTTTTCCCTCTGCCTGCCCCCAGAGTCTCCAGTGGTCACTGCTGCCACATCAGTGTTGTAATTTCTTCCATTGCTAGAATCAAAATATGTGTATAACAGAACACCAATAAGTCCACTACAGTCCATAGTTCATTCCCCAATCCTGAGGATTCTGGCATGGTGTTGTCCACTCCACCTCTAACTGAAAGGGAGCTTTGATCCCATATAGCCAATAGATGGAACTGTCTTGTTTGCATTTGTAGGCTCTCTCATTTTCTTAGTATGGTGGTTGTCAAATCTCACATCCTTGTTAGTTGTCCTGGGTGAGTCCAATGAACTGGAGAGTAGGTGCTGCATCTCTGCTGAGTCTCCAGGACTAGTTGGCACATGGACAGCCCAAAAACTCCAGTCTCTTTGACATACACCTGCAAACTCCAGCACCAAGTTTAGGTTTAAATAGAAAGGACAGATGAGCCATGTGTAGGAAGACATAATTGAGTCCAACTCTGTCACTCTCAAGATCACAAACTCCAAAGTAGGGCCCACTGACAAGACACCAAACTCCAGAGCTATCTGCCCTGCCTTATTTTATATGTTTTTAAATTTGAATCTTTTACTGTAAAATGCCTAGACTTTTGTTGCCTATATCTTTTTTTTTTTTTTTTGTTATGTACAGGTGACACTGAGCTATAAAACTTTGTGGCTTTTTTTTCATGTTCAATTGAATATTTCTGAAATTTCTTTTTTGTTCTGGAAAATTCTGTCTGTATTTTTTAAATTAAAGCATATAAAGTGAACTTTTAATTCTTTAAATTATGTATAGACACATACATAATTTCATCTAAGACTCTATCTTTAGTCTGCAATATATTGTTCTCATAGCATAATATAGGTGCAAAATCATCCTTTATCTCTTTGAATATATTAATTAGAAGTGTTAAAATGTCTGGTTACCTTCTTAATATTGTGGTGTTTTATAAAAGTGTTTCTTAATGTTCTTTCTCATTCAGGATTTCACTTTCTTTCAATGCTTTATAAGCCTTTTTTTTCTATTCAATAAACTTTTTTTTATTTGCGTTAATCAGATCCAGCTACTTTTGCTGTGTCATTTGAAGATAGTCTTCTTCCTAATTCTATCATCACTTTCTATGTAGAATTTAAACAGATATTCTTCATATATATTGACATCATGTTATTCATCCCATAAATGTCCTAGAATACTATATCTTAATTATAGCTTAATTATAGCTTCTCATTGTTAATAAAAAATAAGCATCTTTGCCTCAATTAATGTTTACCTTAAATAGTACATTTTTTTCTATTACTATTGCACTCCTTATTTCACCCAAAATTTCATTTTTATCCTGTATGCCTTTTTTATTGGAGACATTGTAGATTTAGAGAAAATTGTGCTAAAAATACAGAGTTCCCACATACCACCCTATTATTAACACCTTGCCTTAGTGTGGTAAATTTGTTACAATTGATAGAACCACATTTTAAATGAATGTTCTATTAACTATATACAATGGTTTAACTTAAGGTTCATTGTCAAGTGCAGTTTCACAGATTTTTAATTTTTTTTTATTCTATTACCTTACATACAGCCTAAAATTTATCTTTTAACCGCATTCACATATGTAATTCAGTGTTGTTAATTACATTCACAAAGTTGTGCTGCCATCACCACCATTCATTATCAAACTTTACAATCACCAAATAGAAACTTTAAACTTTAGCATTAATACTTCATTCTTTTTGCATACCCCATCCCCTGGTAACCTATATTCTAGTTTTTGATTCTATGAGTTTGCTTATTTTAATTAATTCATATCAGTAAGGTCACACAATACTTGTCCTTTTGTGCCTGGATTATTTCACTCAGCATAATGTATTCAAGGTTCGTCTATTTTGTTGCATATATCTGAACTTCATTCCTTTTCAGGGCTGAATAATATTACAGTCTATGCATATATATATATGCATATATATAAAAATATATATAATATTTTATTTATCCACTCATTGGTTGATTGACCTTAGAGTTGCTATCAACATTGATGGGCAAATATCTATTCAAGTCCATGCTTTCAAATCTCTGAATATATATCTAGAATTGGGAAGGCAGGATCAAACATTAATTCTATACTTAGCTTTCTGAGGAACTGCCAAACTGTCTTCCACAGTGACTACATCATTTTACATTCCCACCAACAGGGAATGAGTATTCCTATTTCTTAACACCCTTTCTAAATTTAATGTTCTCCAACACCCCTGACACCCCTAGGGCAAATGTGGCAGAGGAATCTTTAAGTCAGTAAACTTCCCCAAAATATGGAAAATAGTTAAAGGAATGCATTAAATGGGCAAGTGTTGAATTTTTGAAAACATAGCGTAAAAAGCCTTAGAATTATCCCTTGAACACTTGCTAGCTCCTCCTACACCCCTTCACAACAAAGGGTATGGTGTGCTGGTTTTCTCATGTGGGTCCCCCTGTTCCAGAGGGAGCAGATTGGCCCCTGTGAGCATACTGGGATGCATGCTTGTCAGTACCAAACTAACTTTTGGAAGTCTGAGAGACTGAGCTGGAGATCATGCCTTGGGTTCACCTTCCCAGAATCCCTCAGGGCAGGAAAGCTTCTTGTCAACAGCTAGGATAGTGTGGGAAACAATTAAGTTGAGGATAAATTTAAAAATCTATTTTCTCTTAGTCATTTGCATAGAAGTTGTTCAATTAACTTTGGTTCTACAGCATAGAGTTGTGGCTAACACACAAAGAATATTAATCATGACTTAGGACTTATTCTTCAAAGGACTACAGTGTTCACTCAAGCATGATCTAGCCTAAATGTAATGATAAAATGCGACACTATTTCTTAGTAGGTTGCATAATTTAATACTCATATGAGCAATATGTGAGAATTCTATATGATCCCATTACACATTATTATTTTATATTTTTAGATATTTAAATATTTTGTGGCATATTAATATATATATGATTGTGATCTTGTATTTTAATGTGCTTTAATGGTAATACAGAAATACTCTTCTGTAATATTCCTATCAATATTAAATGTGATGGATATGTTCACATAGTTTGTTACATAGAATGTTGTGTCCTTCTATATCCTTTGAGAAAGAGAAATTTACAATTCTTAGATAATGAAATTTATCAACATCTGACACTGATATCTTGAAGACAATCTCCGTAGTAAGTCATTATAACAATTATAGTTTTGACTTTACTATTTTTTTCACTTAATCAACATCATTTGTGAAAGGTGTTAGGTAGGTGTGAAATTTTACTTTATCCAATATTATTATCCAATTGTACAAGCACTATTTCCAGAAAAGTACATAGTACCGTTACTCTATTATCACACACTAGGTCTGTGATATATTATGTGCTTAGAAATGAACAAGAACGGTAGCCATGCATATTATTCTGTTACAGTGTTTCTTTCATTATTTCTACACTCAAAACATCAATTCAAATGAATTAAAAATGATTGTTTTTTTACTCAGGGAAATTTGCACTTTTGAGTGTGTCAAGAGCTCTACTGAGCTGAGAGGTATGAGCTGTGATGCCAGGTGTCTAAGCAGCTTATTAAAACAGTCTAAGAATAAAGGGGAATAAACATTGAAGGCTTTAATTGCTTACTGTGATAATGTATAAAAGAGCTTATCCCCAGGAAACATTCTGATTGACCGTTGTTCCATTTCCCCCTGGAATGGCACCGGCAGGTGAGAGTCAGATGGATCAGAGCAGATTTGCGGATCATTTCACTATTGAGGGTCTCCAAACAAATGACTCCTGTAGTTTTATGGACCCAGAGCCTGGGGCAGGATGGGGTGTCTTGATTTGTGAGACTACTTACAATTGAGTCTTATTGGAGAAAGTATTCTCAAAGTCTATATAACCCCTCCTTCCCCTTAAGGAGTTATCAAGTGAATGACCTGATGGCCTTTTTTAATGAGCCCCTGATAGGGAGGCCTCTAAAGGGAAACACCTAGGCTAGGAATACACATATGCATGTCGTTATGACCAGCCAAATGGGTCTGAATCTTGACTACAATTCTGTTCAAAGACTGCCATTCACTGGCTGTACAACAAGTGTGCATGGGGAGGGCAACTTTCCTCCTGTGTGGCTTGCCAGTGAAGTCTTTGTAATTGCCTATAAGCAGGAAGGGAAAAAAAATCACTCTCTTTTGCCTCTCCATGTGACAGGTTGTTCTTTTACTTATCTTTGTACCTTTTAATAATCAAAATTTATGTGTATACCAATCCCTACTTCTCTCTTCTAGATATTTTCCCCAGAAGAGTTGTATACCACAAGAGAAAAACATGGTTACAGGAATCCATTTTTATCCAACTTAACCGGGAAAAACTGTTTAAGAATTTGTCAACAAAATCCTGAAATTTTTAAAAATAATTACAATAGACTTACAATATTGCACCCCTTACTGTTTAATATTAAATAAATTTCCCATCCCTTTAAGTCTCTTGTAGGGATTGCATGTGATGGAAGTCCTTTTCAAGGTGCCTCACAAGGAATAAGTTGTCAATAACTGTAAAAAAAAGTGTACAATTGAGGGAGGGCCCAGGCAGTCTGAACAAACTTATACAAATAAGAAGAGCACACTTGGGGAATTGCTGCATTGAGAGCACAGACTGATCACCTGAAATGTGTAATTCAGACGGATATTACCTTGTCCCCATCTGTCAGCTACTTAAGCCAGTAATTCAATTGATCATTAAAGCATTCAAACACTCTGTAGCTAGAAGGTGATATGGAGAATGGTAGGTCCATTGGATGTCCCATGATTGGGTCACTGATGAGCAGCTTAGGTCACAAATTTGGAGAATTATGGGATGCAATATATTCAGGAAAGTCAAAGAGGAAAGAAAAGTGATATTGATGGGCATGGATAGTGTGGCCTGAATCAGTGGAACAAATGGGAATGGATAGACCAAACCTGGAGAAACTTTTATCTATGTCCAGGATCTTGCAAAACATTCCGGGATGCGGTGAGAGGCTCAATGGTTTACCTGTTCAGGACCTCCTGGCCCTTTGGCTCAAGAATGTTCCTGGGTAGTATTTTTAGTCATGACCAAGGTCTGGCAGGTGGGACAGCTGTTTTCATTATGTTTCTGTTTTTTCTGATGACAATAGCAACTCATGCATGCAGGTCCACTCTAGTATGGTATCTGAAATTCCACAGAGCCTCTTCTTCTGGATCCAGGAGGTGATTGGTCATATACCAGCTTGCTCTGAATGACTTATTTTTCACATATCCCTGAGAATCAAGGTATGCTTGAGGTTATGGTACCCAGCTTCAGGAAGGGGCCTTCCTGGGGAACATTTGAATGGATAACAAAAGAAATATTAAGAGAAGAGATGATTTTTATCCAAATGTTTCATTCCCATAGAGAAGCTCAATTTATATGCTTGTCCAGGGATTGCCAGTGACCAGAAAACAGAGGTTCACAGTCACTCATATGGCCCACTAGAATGGCCCTAACTGTGGCTATACCCATCAGAGTTTGGGGGTGAAGGCTAGCAAAAGAGACTATAGAACATATCAATATCAAAAATGTATTCAGTTATTGGAGTCAAATAATAGGTTTGTAGGGGCTATAAGCCACCCATCATGTTTGGGTTTGGAAAGTGTCTCAGTCGTGGTGTCCTCAGACCAAACTCAGAGAGTGTTATCTCTTTAACTCTCCTCTTGGTGCGAGAGGTTATGGGGATCACAGTACACTGGTATCTAAAAGGCCCAAGAATGAAATTTGTTTTCCCTACTCTCCCATTAACCCAGTAACCCTAACATAGGGCCTTTGTGCCCCTGGAAACAAACGGACCTCAGTGGAGATGTACAGATAAAAATGTTGTCGTTTCCTCTGACCCATCCCAAGGTATATATGAAGGGTCACAAGGAGCAGCTCCTATGTCAGTCACAGGGGTCAACATGGTGAGGACCACACCAGTTTGATTGAATGTTGGTTCAGAACAGCTGTTTCCCCAGTAAGACACCCAATATGGCACAAGGTATGTTCTCCTGGGTTTCACAGATCTCAGGCTTTCTTAGAAAAAGACAGCAGCCCCTATAAAGCTGCAGCCAGGTGATGCTGAGACCTCTCTTTCCTGATGAATTTCTTTATTGGAAAGCAGTGATTTTTACTTAGGCAGCTCTCTGCACTCTTTAGTCTTGGAGGCTGGAGGTCCCGGTAACTCTAGGCGCACCCAACCAAGGGAACTCACCACACTCAAATCATAGAGCACAGTGCTGAAAATGAGGACCCAGAGGTATCCCCAGACCTGACAACACCCATATGGGACCACCTCTGCTTTAGTGGCTGCCCTTCACTCTCTGCCATTGCCATCTTGGTGGTAGCTGCTGCCAATGAACTCTGAATGGTAGAGGATAAAACCTGATCTCAGGACTACATTCTCCCTTACTAACGTCAACAAAATTACATCTGGTTTTGTGTGGGTGTGATGGGAAGTCAAATAATTTTCCAAAGCATCTGTATGAGTAGTCACACACAACAGTGCTATAAAAGCATCTCCTTTGCTCCACATCCACATCAACAATTGTTGCTTCCAGCCTTGTTTTCTCCAATCTACTGAATTTGTGCCTGTACCACATTTTGGTGAATTCTACAAAACAAAGAAGTATTAATGTCAACCCTTCTCAAGCTCTTCCAAAATAATTGAAAGGGGAACTCTTCCTAACCCATTCCATAAGATTAATTCTATCATGATACCCAAACAAGAAAATTATATCAAAAGAAATGTAAATTGCAGAAAAATATTCACAACAAATACCAGCAAACTGAATTCGGTCATATATTAAAGGGATTATACACCATGACTATTTGGAATTTATTCCAGGAAACCAAGGGAATTTCAACATAAGAAAATCATTCAATGTAATATACCACATCCTTAAAATGAATGGAAAAACAAGATCTTCTCAATGAATACAGAAAAAGCATTTGTCAAAATATTCTTTCTTTATGAAAACACTCAAAAAACTGGGAACAGATGGAAGCTTCCTAAACCTGATAAAGATCATTTATGAAATATGCACAGCTGTCATTATATTTATTTGTGAAATATATAAAGCTTATTACCTATGATTAAGAACAGATAAGTGTTTCAGCTAGCAACACTTCTAATAAATGTTGCAGTATAAGAGTTACCTGAGGAAATTAGGGAATAAAAACAAATAAAAGATATAAAAATGACAGGGAAGAAGTAAAACTATTTCTATCCGAAGATGACATGATTTAAAAGACCGTGAAATATAAATTAAATGGTACTGAGTAGTGCCTGTAAGCATTGAATTTCTGGTTGATTTTAATTTTTCATCTTTATGCTACTGTAGGTATCTGCATTTTTTTTTGCCATTTCTAAGACAAGAATTCTTTTTTCTTTGTTATGTTTAGAAAATTAATTCATTTAATTTTTATGAGCAACATATAAAATATATGCACAAAAATCATATAAGAAGACATAGAATATGCTTATTGTGTACATCATTGATGGGTGGATTATGTGAGTCTATTTTATACTATTTTCATTTTGGCTATTTTTGCAATTGGAAAAGGATATTAATACATATTCATTATGATAAGGTACCTATGTGGAGGCATAGTGGAAATGAAAATGTTAATTTTTTAAAAAGTAGTCTAGGATTTAGGGTCTCTGCTTCTATTTCTAGGTTCACTTTGTATGTGTGCTTTCATTATAAGCTCTCTCAAATCCACTTTACTCATCAGTAGAAGCTATATATTATTATCTGCTTAATTTTGGGGATTTTGCAGCTCAACTTGTACTTAATAAATAAAAACTTATTTCTAATTACCATGTTCCATACAAACACAACATAATATAATAATTTTTAATGGTCACTAATATTTTAACATACATATATTTAACATATAATTAACATGTAACTAATCTTTTTGCAAAGAATTGAGGAATATATTAGGGCAGGAAGTTCCAGGAATCATTCCTTCCACAAGAATAATTCTTAAATAGGCAGGAACTCCCAGAATAAATTATTTGAAATTTCAGTGTCTAGTAGAACACTGTGCACCATCCAGGGGTGAGTGGGTGTAAGAGCTTCTGAATTGCAGTAAATACCAATGTACTGCACTTTCTCTGCATTGGCTACTGCCACCCATCCCCCTTACCTGTGGCATGCAGCAGTGAGGTAATCAACTCCATCTCCTGTTGCAGTTTGCTGGTGCTAAAGTGAGATATGCAGACCTAGCTCCCAAGAATAGGGGTGTGAAGTCATATCACTGATCACTGCTTTTAATTAACTAATTCAAATTACTGGCAGAATGCTTCTGAGGGCACTCACTGTTCCAACTTACCCCAGGCAAAAGTAGCAGACATTGCAGTGGCAGATACAGGCCATTGTTTATTTTGTTATAACTAATAAAATTATGTGGGACAAAGTGTAAAGTATAATGTAAACTGTAATCCGTGGTTAGTAGCAATGCTTCAATATGGGTTCATCAATTGCAAGAAGTGTACCATATTAATGAAGTATGTTATTAATGGGGAAATGTTGGAAGGGGAAGAGGTGGGACATATGGGAATCCCCTATATTTTTATGAACATTTATGTAATCTAAAGTTTCTTTAAAAAAATAAAGAGTATATTTCTTCAATACAACACAATATACTTAAAGGGCCACGTTTATTAGAGAAGAGCTGAAACAAGAAAATGTAGCTTCAAAGAACCATAAGACAGGATCTTGAAACCCTTCTGGTCCTCT